>CM054952.1:794433-870039 GCA_029168755.2 Tillandsia fasciculata
AATAATTTCGGGTAATCTCATTGGACAAGTGGGCCCCACCTTGTCCGGGGGCTCTGACGTGTCACTTTCAAGTGCTCGTGGAAAGAAGTACCGAAAAATAACAAAGGTCAAAAAAGTAACGAATCAGAAGAGGACACGTGGAGGGAGTGGGTGAAGTGGACGGCTCATATCCTCAGGATATGTACCATCATGTTTTTTTATTACAAAAGTTAAAATAAAAAAACAAAAAAAAAAGAAAAAAAGAAAACCTAAACTATTCCTTTGGTTCCCAAAGTACGAGGTGTTTGACACTTTAATTTTTCTATTAGCTTTAAAGGTTTAATTTATTACACCTTCCTATAAAAGAATATTTAATTTTTAAAAAATTTTAAATTATTCATATATGTCATTATCGTTAATATCTACTTAAAAAAATATAATTAATCATAAATTAAATACTTAATCTTGGTTTGGACCCAACGAGTTATTATTGTTAGTGAGACCGGATCGTTACATTTGGTATCAGAGTCAACCACCGGTCAAAAGTGTGTGACGAGTCTTAATTGAGTCTGAATGTAGATGATAAGGCTAGCAAGGCAAGTCCCACATCGTCCAGTGATATTGGGCTGTTTATGTGATTGGGCTGACGACGACATCATGCATAAACGGGGGAGTCTGTGATACCCCAATAGTTCACATCGAATGAAAATGAGATTGTGATTGGGTATATATATAAGAGACAATGGATACTAGTAATAATAACTGAGCTTAAGTATTTTGGGTTGTGATTTGGACCCAATGAGTTATTATTGTTCGTGGGTCGGGTCGTTACAAGTTAACCATAGATTAAATACTTAATTTTTGTTAGTGAGTGATGTAAATTTATTTTTTTTATTATTTTAGATATCATACTTAACGATAGATATATTTTTTAACCGTTGAAACTTTTAGAGGTAAATTAATGGTAACAAACCAGAGGGACATATATGAACAATTTAGAACTTTTGTATAGAGTCGGGTTACTATACTATCAATAATATCAAATACTTGGTACTATTAACTTTTTTTTTGGATGAAAAGGATGTATGGTTAGGATTATAGTACTGGTCTTCTAGGATTTATATTATTTCACAAATAATTTACTAAATTTTAAAAGACTATTATAATTTTAACTGCACGTACATCTTTCATCAAAGATTGCCGAAATGTAATAGTACCAAATATTATATCGACTACTAGAATGTCTGCATATATATATATTATCATATATATTATTAGATATAATATATATATATATATAATATAATATATATATATATAATCAAAATCAACCTAGTAAATCATTGCACTAATTATAATACTTGATGCAGAGATTATGTTAGAATATCCTTACACTTCATCCAAAAAGGTAAAGCTTGAACAGGCTCTCTCTCTCTCTCTCTCTGCATTGACCAACAGAAGATTGTTTTAGCCCCACCCACACTATTGAGAGAGAGAGAGAAAAGAGAGAGAGCGGAGAGAGAGAGAGATAAAAAAGGTTCTATTGACCACATGAACAAGATTGTCTTTTGGCCTAAAAGAGAGAGAGAGAGAGAGAGAGAGAGAGAGAGAGAGAGAGCGAGAGATGCACATGTCATGTAGAAAGAGGAGGTAAAAGAAGTAAAACATGGGCACAGCTCTCTAGGGAAAGGGAGCTAAGCTAAGGGAAGGGGAGAGAGCTCATTGGAAACAGGCACATAGAGCGGGAGCAATGGTGAAAACAAGGTCTGAGAGGAGGTGTCAATTTTCACTTTTGGGTCCATTTATTGAGAAAATTTTTTAATTAGTTGCACCATGTGCATCCCCATCTATCCCCCACATAATTCTAAATTTAAGCTTTTAGAATAACTGATTATTTTTTTAATAAAATACATATCGAAGCAGGATCAAATCTCAATGAGTTCTTAATTTTTTTATATTTAATTTGATTCCACATTTAGGCATATCAAAAACTTTCAAATCAGAATTAGCTAGACATGTCGTTTTATTTTTTTATTAAAATATCTAATTTATAATAAATAAAGCCAATCTGCTCATGCCACGCATGAGCGTACTATCCGAACCAAGAATATCAAAAACTATCGCACAGCTGTGATTGGAATAAGAAATGGAACGAAACGGTAGGGAGAGATGCGTTGGATTTAGTCGATATAGGAATCGAAGCATGGATGCACCAGGTGTAGACAATAGTGCTCTATCATTTATGACATCTATGACCACTCCCTGTCCACCACCCTCTTTCTTCTCTCTCTCTCTCTCTCTCTCTCTCTCTCTCTCTCTCTTCGCAGCAAGACCAAGAACAGAGATCTTTATAGGCTGCTCCAGCTAGCTAGCTAGCTAGCTCCACCCCCTCTGTCTTTTGTAGCCAGCGCAGAATGAGGGGGATATATATATATATATATATATATATAAAATACTAATTGTACATTTCAAAAATATATATATATTTTATATCTTATTTATTCTAGAGTGGGGTGAATCGTTACTTCGAAGTGACGAGTGAAAAAACCCCTATTCTAAGATAGGTGGATGTGAGATATATACATATTTCGGAGTCACTATAATAAAATTAGGTTATAAGGGCATATGTTTGTGACACTTTTGTATAAGTATCCTATCTGTATTCTATCTATATCCAAAATTAGATTATAAGGACACATTTTGGGGACACATTACAAAAATATGTCGCTATACACCCTAGCGACGGCACATATAGCAACACTAATAATAAATGTCGGTATTTTTGTTAGCGACATTTTTTTTTAGATTTTAGAAACATTTAAAAGTGTCGTTATAGTATAATTTTGTTGTAGTGAGTGTGCATGTAGCATTGGTGGGGTGTAAGATATACACCTAGTTCGGAGTGTACACGTAGATTGCTCTATAAAAAATATTTTACAACACCAATATTAATATATTGGTCAATTCATATCACGTATTAAATTATCTAAAGCCAGCTTATTAAAATTATATGTATCATATATGACAATGCATGCATCAGTAGATTTTTCAAAAATATTTTGACTTCATAGCGTAAACTAGTTTTACTTGAATTACAAAAAAAATCTAAAATAGTTGGTGTCTCAAATTTGTAAACTTTTTGTGGAGTCATAGTTCAAAATTTTGGTGTTTAGCAAATCACAAATAGCATCAACTATATATATATATATATATATATATATATATATATATATATATATATATATATATATGGGAATCACCTGGAAATATTTAGTTGGCCACTACAACAAAATTAGGCTATAGCGATATTTTTAAGTGTTTCTAAAATCTAAAAAAAGTGTCGCTGACAAAAATACCAACACTTATTATAAGTGTTGCTATATGTGCTGTCGCTAGGGTGTATAGTGACACATTTTTGTAATGTGTCCCTATAAGCTAATTTTGGATATAGATGGAATATAGATAGGACACTTATACAAAAGTGTCACAAATATGTGTCCCTATAACCTAATTTTGTTGTAGTGGGCGTACCTAGTATCTAATGTGGAGGTTTTTTAAAAATTGATTAACACACATCATTAATGCAAAATAACATATAAATTTTAAAATGTATTTGAAATATAGAGAGGATCCTTTGGAGGGACCCTTTAGGGCACCTATGGCATTTCCCATATAGGATAAGAGGAGCTTATATCATGGTGTAATCATTCTTTTATCATTTGTTAGAGAGAGAGAGAGAGAGAGACTCTGACCACTCTTTGGGTCAGTGTCAGGAAAAAGGAAGGAAAAGGATTAAAGACTACAGAGGAAAAGACTGTTCTAAAGCTACAAAATTTGGTGCACAATGACCACTGAAAAGAGCTCTTTTATCATTCATTCATCTTTGCCCTGAAAAAAAAAAAAAAGGAGTATGCAAAAGTAAGCTTTGTTTTCCTTCTTACCCAAGAGAACTTGTAGCTTTATTGCTTTTCTTTCTAGGCTAACTTATCTTTTTACTTTTCTAGGTTTGGACATGAGGGTTTGTTTGACTATAATTATTAAATATAAAAAAGTAAAATTATTTTTGGAGTACAACAGTTATTTCGTATTTTTTTACACTTTATCAGACTGAAAAATTTTGAGTTTGAATTACGTCAGATTTTTAGTTTAATTGATTTCTTTCTGTTTAATTCAAGTCCACGCACTACAATAAAATTATGCTATAGCGACATTTTTAAGTGTTTCTAAAATCTAAAAAAAATATCGCTGGCAAAAATACCGACACTTATTATTAGCGTTGCTATATGTGCCGTCGCTAGGGTGTATAGCGACACATTTTTGTAATGTTTCCCAAAAATATGTCCCTATAATCTAATTTTGGATATGAATGGAATATAGATAGGACACTTATACAAAAGTGTCACAAACATGTGTCCCTATAACCTAATTTTGTTGTAGTGACGTCATGTGTTTATAAAAAAGTCTTGAGCGAGGCCATACATGAAGGGGAGTGATAAATATAAAAATATAAAAATATCATTTTCTACTAGTTTAGATTTTTTTTTTAAAAAAATAATTATTTTATTTAATTTAACAATAATAGTATTTGATGGAGTGCAATTTGAATAACTATTAGAACAATTACTATTTTGATACATATCATGATCGAAAAATAAAAATTGAAGCTTTTGCTTTTGAGACTTAAAATTTTATTTCTGATTCCCCGATCCACTACAACAAAATTATGCTATAGCGACACTTTTAAATATTTCTAAAATCTTAAAAAAATATCGCTGACAAAAATACCGACACTTATAATTAGTGTTGCTATATGTGCCGTCGCTAGGGTGTATAGCGACATATTTTTGTAATGTGTTCTAAAAATGTGTCCTATAATCTAATTTTGAATATAGATGGAATATAAATAGAACACTTATACAAAAATGCCACAAACATGCGTTCCTATAACCTAATTTTATTGTAGTGATCCTAGTAGTAGAAGTTCCAAATTCTTTTTTTTTTTTTTTTTTTTTTTTTTGAGAGAGAAAGGTAACGTACACTATAATAAAATTATGTTATACCGACACTTTTAAGCGTTTCTAAAATCGAAAAAAAATATCGTTGGCAAAAATACCGACACTTATTGTTAGTGTTGCTATATGTACCGTCGCTAGGGTGTATAGCGACACATTTTTGTAATGTGTTCCAAAAATATGTCCTTATAACCTAATTTTGGATATAGATGAAATATAGATAGGACACTTATACAAAAGTGTCAAAAATATGTGTCTCTATAACCTAATTTTGTTATAGTGGTATTATATGTTTTGTTTGTTTTTTTTTTTAAAATTAAATTTAATTAGTTAAAAATGTAAAGTAATTAGATATTGAACTTAATTAAGACCTCGAATGTCAATTATCAAGCCTCTTACACTTGCACTACGAACAGTCAATAACTCCGAATTTTTTTATTTGATAAACAGTACTCTACTAAATATTGTTGATTTTGAAAGCAAAAGTACGAAACATGACTGAGCAGTTTGTCGCGGGACTGTTATCATAGCCCAAGATTTATCTATTAAGGACTTGCATGTCATGAATATTTCATTTTATTATTTTCTTTCTTTACTCAAGAGCCTGGTACAACAATAATTAATAGCCAATAATTATTATAATTTGATGACTACACATAATTAAGATAAATTGTGTAATAGTTGTTTGTCAAAAACATCTTGCTGGACTACTAAAACACAGTCCTAATTTGAAATCACCCAAAAAAAAAAAAAAAAAATCCATAAAGTGCACAAGTTATATTCACCTAACTCATACCCAGTTGATCTAATTAGGTTTAATTTATCTTTTCCTCACAACACAAAATTCAGGTACTTCGTTCAAATTGGTAAGTATTATTTTATTATCCGTGAGATATATATTAGAGAGTTCTGATTCAATAATATATATCAATCATTTGCTCTCTTATTAATTATTTGATGTGTTGTCGGATTAATTATCATAACATCTAGTGTGTATATATATATATAGAGAGAGAGAGAGAGAGATCTGTACTATGCTATCGATAGCACCAAGCATTTAGTACGTACTATTAAGTTTTCTACCCTTATATTAATCTTCTAATTATTTTCACCCGTTAGATTTTATTATTTCTCCAACCACCTATTAAACTTAAAGGGCATACTATCATCCTAATCACACATCTTTTAATTCAACGATCATTTATTATATATATGTATCATATTTGGTCATTTATTAATTTTCCATGGCCAAGGGTCCTTTGGGAAATGACATTGTAATTACCTTCAACCAATAATTCTCCATGCTTTAATATTCTTTCCATTTTTTTTATTTAGTTCTAACAAATTATTATAAGTTGTTGGATCTGTCCGCAGATAAACTTTCTTACTTTTATTAATATTGATTAGCTGCATTGCGATCCTCGCAAAATGCCAAAAAAAATTAAAAGTGAAAAACAATTTGTAGTAAGTAGTCCTAATTTGGTTCTTTTGCCTTTTGCTTAATTGTGATATAGTTAACTAAAAATATTATATATAAAATTAAGCTGTATGTGATTGGTGGCAAACGGATTTGCTCTCTATTACTTTCGTTGTTTAACTTGCCATCAAGGTTTTAAGTATCCATCGGAATAAGATATCGGCACGATACAGCTCCCGTACCGATGACACAGTTCAAAACTCTTTTTTCTTAAAATTACTAAATATTTTTCTTAATAAAGTTCAAAATATTTAATAAAGATACATAATAAGCAATTAAAAAATTTTGTTGCTAAAAAAATTAAATATTTCATGCTATTATGTGTCGGCACGCATGTATTTTTTGTGACCGACATTCATCGTCACGGCTCGGCACGCAACGTGCCGTGCCGGCAAGTTTTCGGCACGACCACATACCACGGCACTTAAATCCTTGCTTGCAATACAATTGAATAATGTCATGTGTTAGATGTGACTCGAAATTAGAAATCATCTCAATTTTATATTTTTGATTCGCCGATGGCTTCGTGGTGCGACGATAAAATTTTTAATTTTTTTTGAAAAAGAAAGTCCCCTATGGTACAGATCGGATCTGCTAAGAAAAATTTGTTAAGAATATTTGTTCTAATTTCTTTTGCCCTAGAGAGATTGAGCGATGTATGAAGAAAAGTTTGTATTCTCTTTTCTAAAATAGTGAATTTTTTTTTTCCGCCCGTAATTTTTTTCTACAAAAATTTTTTTACGTAAATTTATGTATTTTTTATTTTGTAGTGCATTTGAGATTTGTTTTTTTTAAAGTGATTGCTTTTTTATTTCGTTTTTATCTGTGCACTCGTAACACCATGCAAAAAAGTTACAATTTTTTTTTTTGGTTTTCTTATAGTCAAACAAATCCTCGGATATATGTATTGTAAGCACCCCTTACTATCTGTTAATTTGCACACTCTATTTGGCAAATTTCTCTCTCTCTCTCTCTCTCTCTCTCTATATATATATATATATATAGAGTCCGGCTAGAATACTATCGATAGCACCAAATAATTGGTGCTATCAAGTTTTTAGCCGTTGGATGAAAAGATATACGGTTGGGATTATAATGGTCCTCTAAGATTTTACTATTCAACCAACCACCTAGTAAACCCTAGGGGACCACTATAATCTCAACCGCATATTTTTTCATCTAACGGCTAAAAACTTGATAGCACCGATGGCTTGGTGCTATCGATAGTATTCTAGCCTAATTCTATATATATATATATATTTAAAATGGCAATAATTAATGCCAACCCTAAGTTTTTTTTTTAAAAAAAAAAATTCTATTCTTTTGTTGCCAAAAGAAGTACTTAGGCATATATATATATATATATATATATATATATATATATATATATATATATATATATATATATATAGACTGGAAGAAACTGCATCATCTGCTATATATTGCACACTATATCAGATATTTAGAATTTTTTTTTAAATAAAAAAAAGTGCAACAATTCTTGAATTTAAATATCTAAAATATTTCACAAAGCATGGTGGTGAACAACAACACTAATTAGTAACTTTTGTAACCTTTGAATACCAAATTAAACACTTTTGTAACTTTTGAATATATATACCAAACTAGTCACAAAATTTGGTATTCTTGCTTAATAAACACTTTTTCCATCACCTTACTAATTCACTTTTGTGAAATAACTCTTAAAGCATTGACACTTCTCTTTGTGCAATAACTCTAAAGCAACACTACAATTGCATGCACATGCATATGAGAATGAATCAAATTGCCTTTTGTGCTTTATGGCAATATAAAGTAAAATCCTCCCTCCTTTTCCCCCCATATTTTGCATTCTCAACAAACACAGTTCACATTTTTTTAGCATTCTCTCTCTCTCTCTCTCTCTTCTAACAAACACATGCATGCACATATTCTTTTTCACTTTTCTCTTGCCTTTTGCCTCAGATGTCTCCTTGTCTCTCTTCTTTTGCTTTTCCTTTTTTTTCTCCTCCTCCTCTCCCTTTTGAGCCTTTGAGTAAATGTTGGATTTCTTGTAATATGTTGTTGATTAATTGAACCATGAATGGAGGGATAGTAGTTTGGATCAATTTGGTCTTCCTAATGTGAACTCAAGATTGGGCTTGCTCGGGCTCGATGTCTCCGACAGGCACGACGAATTCATATCGGAGATCTCGAAGCTTTTCGGTTGCATTTCCTACACCCAAAAAAAAATAATAACAATAATAAGCACTGGTTCTTTTAATTTCTTAAAAATTTTATTTTCATTTTGTTAATGACTGTTAATTATGATCTAGTAGCAATTCTTCTAGCTTGATGCTTTAATTAGAACTGATTTATTAGTCATAAATTTTATATTTTGATTCGTGAAACTAAGCCTTTCAATTTTCCTTTTAAGCTTAGGCCTACGGGCTATATATCTAGAGTTTCTGCAGAAATATTGTTTTACTAAAGATGTTAATATATTTACTAATAGCTAGCTATTTTCATTAGAATCACATAACATCTTTAATTTTTTTTTAAAAAAAAAGAATTACTTAGCTTTCTATTGGCCGCAGGATAATTAAACAAGAGCACACTAAAACAAAATTAGGCTATAGCGACACTTTTAAGTGTTTCTAAAATTTAAAAAAAAATGTCGCTGACAAAAATACGACACTTATTGTAAGTGTTGCTATATGTGCTGTCGCTAGAATGTATAGCGACATATTTTTTTAATGTGTCCCAAAAATGTGTCCCTATAATCTAATTTTGGATATAGATAGAATATAAATATGACACTTATACAAAAGTGTCACAAACATGTATCCTTATAACCTAATTTTGTTGTGGTGGCATTTACAAAAAAAAAAAAAAAAAAACTTCCCTTTTTTTAGTTGAAGGATAGAAGTTATTTCAAAATTAAGTTAGATCAAACGAGCACATAATGGTTCATCAAATAACCAAATCCCATTTATTATATATATATATATATATATATATATATATATATATACACACACACACTTAAATGTGTCTATTTATGAAGTTCCACTTGTGAGAGAGGTAGTAGTTAATTACCTTAAAGTTGTGCAAACTCCCTGTGGTGGATTCACTTGGTAATCCATTAGACCAGCCTCCCCTGCTGCAAAACCAATAGAGAGAAAATCTCCATGAGAGAGAGAGAGAGAGAGAGTAAAGTAATGCACTCAAAAGTGGAAGGAGCTCATAAAAGGATGTATGCTAATATACATCTTTTATTTGTTTAAGTGAAAAAGGAAGCTGCAAATGCGTGACTATTTGCTTTTTAAGACCTATAAAACATTTTGACATGATGATGAAGGGTCGATCGATTGAGATGATGTTATGTTGGGAATCTGGTACTCACTCCGGTATCAAATTCGTGAATCCGCGATCCGCTCTGATACCGATTATTGAATTTTGTAGCGAAAATGTCAAATCAATTTTTTATCATAAACCTATCTCCTCAACAAAACTAGAACCAATACAATAAAAATAAATAAATAAATAAAACAGAAGAATATGCGGATGAAATAAGATTCATTAAGGAAAGGTCAATACAATAAAAAAAAATAAATAAATAAAACAGAAGAATATGCGGATGAAATAAGATTCATTAAGGAAAGGAAAATTATACTGACTCATCTTCTACAATAGAATAGCTTCAACCCGAGTCTTCCTCCTGAATCTCTCTCACCCTTCTCTCGGGTAAATCTAGAAGACTTTTTTATTTGAACACATCCGTTCGTGCATTCAAAATTTTGGACATCTTGGCCAGACCATATGGATGTGGCTAAACCCTAGTTTCTACCTATCATATGGGTATGATTAAACCCTATCATTACCACCATATCATATGAGTGTGGTTAAATCCTACCACCATCATCGTGGGTGTGGTTAAATCCTATTACCACCACTGCCAAATAATAGCATTATACTATATTTACTATATTTATAACTTACATAAAAAACTATCAAAATTTTAGTCTAAATAAATTTTTATTAATATTTAAATTTTAATAAACTTATTTTTAATAAATTTAAATATTAATTTTAATTTAATTAAAATTCAACTACAAATCTAACTAAATACTAACATGTTACAATTTCTTTCAGACTTTGAGTGCCCATTTCATCACAAGAAACAAGAAACAGCAAAGAAGTTTCAAAGGGCTTTGAACCAAAAAGAGAAGTGCCCACAGTCAGACTTGTCTCTTTTGGTGTGAGCCTTTGCCTTGGAAATGGAGAGAGAGAGAGAGAGAGAGAGAGAGAGAGAGAGAGAGAGAGAGAGAGAGAGAGAAGAGAGAGAGAGAGAGAGAGAGAGACTCTTTATTTTTGATATAAACTCTTCAGTAGGATCATTCCACCATCATGATGTTCAAATAATGTTCACCTGGTGCTGGACCAATGGAACAAAGCTACCCATGATCTCTTTCTTATTGCCTCTTTTTGTGAGCTCTTGCATGGGAAAAATATGGGAGAGAGAGAGAGAGAGAGAGAGTTTTGTATAATGTTCATGACTGTGACAGGGCTAGGAAATGGCCCATACCATGAGATCATGTAATGTTTGCCATTGACTGACTCTTTGAAGAAAATTAAGTCATATATATCTAATTAATTTCAGTCATCTTTTTTAATTTCCCAGATTTAATAAAACTTTGTACACTGCCTATTAACAGGTGAATATGAGCTAAACAAATTAATTACTGGGAAAAAAAAAGAGTAGTTTTAGTTGAATCCATTGGAACTTACTAAATAGCTAAAAATGTAAAATGGGACATTTGCATATGAATCAACTCCTTTGAAACTTCAAATTTCACTATTAATTAATCCCTTACAAAAGTTTAGCTTGTTCATCCCTCAAAAGCTAAATGTTGAAGATTTATATCTTATTATACATAATTAAGTATTTATGAAGTGTAAATTGGCAACTTAATCTTTTTCTTTTGTTACCTCAAACAAAGAATACAAAAATAAAAGATTTTCTTAGGAAAATATGTGTAACCATAATTTCTATTCAGGAATTTAATGAAAAAATATTTTAGTGCAAGAACTAGAGAACAACTACTACTGTACTCCATTATCATTAATTTAGTGCTAGCTTATGAATGAAAATATTTATCATACATAGAAAAAAAACCAAATTATCACATTCACTAGCTAGTTATATATATAATTATCAAACCATAGATTAGGTAAAGAAAAAAAAGTTAATATTTGTACATATATAGTATATATATTTGTCACATTCACTAGCTAGTTATATAATTATCAAATCATTCACTAGATAATTAAAACACAAATAAATAGAATAATTATTAAATTACTACCTTGAGGAATTGCTCCATAAGCCACCAAAATTGCTTCCATGTTGATTTCCTAAGTTCCCATGTTGAGTTGATGATTCCGATCTCCGAGTATTGTGAATGTCTCCCAAATTATCGTCAGAAATTTCTCCCATGGAACCGTTCTCAAATCCATCAGATTGGCCTGAAAAAAAAAAAAAAAAAATCAATTAATTAGCAATAAATTTGAGTATAGATTTTTTAAAAAATTATTATGATTTAAACTTGATTTATTTGATCAATCATATATACCCGGAGAAACCGGCTTATCGGTATTTTTCACCGTCCGATACATCTGCAAATATACACAAAATGAGTCATGAGTTCATCATTAGATATATCCTGCAATAATACATTGAATAAAAAGAAGGAGAAAACAAGAGAAGTGCATGCATATATAGTACATGAAGCAAATTAAAGAAAAAGAAGATATTGCATATAAAAGTATGGAAATTAATAATACTTAATTTGAGGAGTAAAAAATGTTAGCAAATCTCTTAATTAGGCATTTAACTTTTTATTAAGTATTGAAATATAGATATTGTTTTTTTTTTTTTTTTTTTTCACATGGATGAGTATCAAAGATATATATAATTCTTCATTTTTGATTGAGCAATTGATTTCCTTAAAAATTGATAACAAGTGATCAGTATGGCCTGCTACAAACAGTACTCATCTTTACCTTTTCTCTCAGCATTAGTATGGTTTCTGCTACATATGTAAAAGCTGCTACCTACAATACTTGCAAGAGAGAGAGAGAGAGAGACTACTGCTGAAGCAGTGCAAACAAGGGAAAGCAAGGACACTGTTCAATTATCTTTTCCTTTTTCTCTTTCCTGGGAAAAAAATGCAAAGAGAAGAGTGCATAGAAGAAGGATGGGGTGGGGGTGGTAAAAGAGAAAGAAACATGTAAGGAAAAAAAAAAAAAGGAAAAGAAAAAAGCTCCATAGGCTTCTTAAACCAACTGATCACTCCTTTGTTTCTTTTTCTTTCTTTTTTTTTTTATATTATATATTAAATTTAGTTTACTAAAAATTAACAGATTTAAGTATCTTCTGTTGAGATTCTGCATCACCCAAGTTGTGAATTACAGTGGTAGTAGAGATGACCAAATTATTCTAGAATACAGATGAACAAAGGAAAAGAGAAAAAAAAAAAAAAAAAAAAAGACCAAAACTTAACCCACTAGAAATTTCTAGAAGTTGCAATTTGTAAGAAATTGGAGATTGGTTTTAATTTATTGACCTGCAAGTGAGATTTCACATGAGCCAAGGTGAGATCTTTCACATCCATGAGCTCAAGAACTGATTTTGGTGTAGCCCCTAAAATACCAAAGAAGAAGAAGAAGAAGAATTAAGATGTGGTGATCATCTCACTCCATCCATCTGAATTGTCTAAAAATTGAGGGGAAATCAAAAGTTCACACCTCAATAAACAAAGGAATTAAAGAGAAACCATACTCTCATGCCCTCCTAGAAGCTCTACGGCGTGCACAAACCGTGCGTGGAGCGTCGACGTCCACCGCATCCTTGGCGCCCTCACGCTCCGCTTTGCGGGGAATTTCGACAGGTACCGGGCTCTTGACAGCAGCCCTTGCGACGCAGCGAACGGAGCGAAGTTGTTCGTCGAAGCGGAGTCACACAATTGCTGCTGCTGCTGCTGCTGCTGCTGATGCTGATGCTGATGCTGATGGTGATAATGTGGGACTAAAGGGAAGGGACTACTACTGTTATGTAGGTGATGTTGGTATAGAGGTATCCCTCTTATGGGCCTGAGAACACCATCTTGTAGCAGTGGAGGTTGAGGGTGGTGGTGGTGGTGGTAGTGGAGGTGGTGGTGGTGGTGGGGGTGGAGGAGGAGGTTGCCACTTGAGTTGTTGTTTTTGTTGGTGGTGGTGGTGGTGGTGGTGGAGGAGGAGGAGGAGGAGGGATCTGTGGGGCTAGGGTTTGCAAGGGAGAGGTCAAAAGTGGATCCATGCAACAAGTCCTTGGAGATAGAAGAGGAGGAGGCTAGGGCTCTCCTCCAAAACCCTAATTCTCCCATGTTCCCATGATCTTGCTGCTTCCTCCAACTTGGTGTGGGTGTGGTGGTGGTGCTTGCTGGGGGGCTGATTTGGAGAGATAAGTCTGGTTGTGCTGGAAAAAGCTCCATCTTTTTAATTTGTACACAATTCTTAGATCTCTACTTAACACTTTCTCTCCCCCCCTCTCTCTCTCTCTCTCTCTCTCTTGATCTCTACTTAACACTTGCTCTCTCTCTCTTGTGCATAATATTAAAACCTTACTTGTGTGTAAGAGCTAGCAAAGGTTGAGGTGAAAGGAGTTTTGTGGTGGTGGTGGAGGGGAGTGAGTGAGGAGTGGGGAGAATTTGTTGAGGTGGGTGAGATGTATGAGGCTTGTGCTTGGAATAAATGGGAAAAGTCTGAGATACCTCTGATGTGTGGGAGAGTGGAATTTAGCACTAACATGGAGGGCAAAAAGATGAGAGTGGGGTTGGGGGTGGTAAACAACAAGTATTTTGTGGAGTAAAAAGTTCCCCCTTGGGTTGTTTGTACCTACTTTGTTCAAGAAAATGACACTATAGAGAGAGAGAGAGAGAGAGAGAGAGAGAGAGAGAGAGAGAGAGAGAGAGAGAGAGATATGGGGGAATAAATGGATTTGAGGATTGGATTCCTTTTTACTTCTTTTATATGTCCATTCTTTATCAAGGACGAGGGAATTTCTTGTTAAAACCTTTAACTTGTTGCTTTGTCACTCCACCATCAAACTATAGTTAATCAATAAGCAAAAGTCTTCTTTATAATATTTATTTTATATAAAAAAAAAAATAATAGTTTGGTAAAAATTTAGTTTCATGATATAAATTTCATAAATTATATTTTTACGTAGAACTAGTAAAAGATGCATTTGACGTGACGGCCACTTTATCAATTCAATGTACTATCTTTTGACTGATTTGTTATGTAACCAAAATAAAATTTCTATGGCAAAGAAGTAGATTGGTTGGTGGTATACGTATTGCTAAAGTACCTCTAATTCCACTCTTTTTGTTGATGAACGCAATTAGGGGTGTCAACGAGCCGAACAAGAACGAGTTGGAGTCGGCTCGTGTTCGGCTAGTTTAATAAACGAGCCGAACATGAGCTGGCTCGTTTAAATATCGAGCTGAAAAATTCGGCTCGTGTTCGGCTCGTTTATTAACGAGCCGAACACGAGCTGGCTCGCAAACAACAAATTTGATTTTCATTCCTACTATTAAGTGTAAAGTTAAAAAAAAATTAAAAAATTAAAATTTTAATCTAATAATTAAAATTCATAAAAAATTGGTAGTTTAAAATCTAAATAGTAAAGTTTATATATATATATATATATATATATATATATATATATATATATATATATATATATATATATATATATATATTCGAGCTATTATTAAGCCGAACACGAGCGAGCTGATCCCAGCTCGTGTTCGGCTCGTTTACTAAACGAGCGATTCGATCTCGAGCTCATTTCGAGCCGAACACGAACTGGCTCGCGAACAGCGAGCTGGATTGCCACCCCTAAATGCAATACTATCTATATGACTTTAAAAATATTAAAATTTAGAAGAATTACCTAAACGTTTGGATTAGTTGGTGTCAGATTTTTATCATACATTTGGATGTATTAGTTGCATTCCTCTTAATTTGTTGGTTTGATCCTCTCAAACTACAATCTCCATTTGATGGTCCAAGCCATTTGCTTCCTCTAGACTCAACTCTCTCCTCTATGCAATCATTTATGGTTGGAATAGAAAGTTGGAGACCCTCATTCTCATATCCATCAACACATCACTTGCATTGTTGATTTATGAGTCCATGTCAAACTTATTTCTGACAAGGAAACATGACTATTTGTACAGTTCATCCCTACTTTTCATTATCTCATGTGATTTTGCCTTCTTGGGTGGGGGCTCTCTTGGAATAGAAAAAGCTTAATTGAGACCCTTCTCTCTCAATTTCCAATACTATATTGTTAGATATGGTTTGAAATTTGATCATTGTTTTCGAATTTATACTCCAACAGCGCGGTGCGATAAATTTAAAAAAATAATTTGAGAAAAGAAAAGGTTTTTTCTTTTTACTTGAAAAGAAGTTTTACACCTAAACTCTTGTGTCTATATTTTTTTTCATGAATTTGTAATTTATTTACTTTGTGTGAGTATCATTTTTATTTTTATTTGTGTTGTAACGTATATATCTAAACTTAGGATCCTTCTCAGCCTGTTTGGAAACTTGGAATTTGATTCAAATTTTTTCTTTTTTTTTTTTTTTTTTAAATAGTATAACACTTGCTCAAAACAGTATTACTTTATATGAAAATAACTTGGTATTTAAGGTGTGTGAGTTGCTCTAAATTACTCTAGACATCACGAAAAAATATCTTATTTTTAGAAAGAGAGAGCGAGAGAGAGAGAGAGCTAGATTCATGAAGGCCTCCGTGCTCTTGAGAGAGAGAGAGAGAGTAGGCTTATGTGCTTTCAGAAGTATGGAGGTTTTCGTGTTTCCAAGTTATTTTCAATGTTGAGACTTTCGAATGGACGATCAGCTCTGTTAAACTTGATCAAGAGTATTTAAAAGGCCTAGAAAATAAATTTCACGATTTTTTGATATCATTTGCCTAGTGATCAAAGTATCTCAAAATCAACAATTTTAATAATTGTGGTGAGCTGTTTGCAAGTTTAATAGTGTAAAATATTCAAATCACTTAAAATTTTGATAGAAATTTCTTTATACTATATAAAACAAGATCAATATTTTTAATCTGAAATTTTAATATCATATCATCACATTTTGTGAGATTTTTATTTGTAGCTGTTGATCTTGAGCCATTTCGATTACTAGGTAAATGATATTGAAAAATTATAAAATTTATTTTCTAGATATTTTAAATACTTTAAATCAAGTCTAATAAAGCCGATCGTGCATTCGGAAGTCTCAACATCGAAAACAACTTGGGAGCACGAGGCTTATGTACTTTTAAAATCACACAAGTTGGACTCTCTCTCTCTCTCTCTCTCTCTCTCTCTCTCTCTCTCTCTCTCTCTATATATATATATATATATATATATATATAGCCTGAAATACTATTGATAGTACCAAGTTATTGGTGCTATTAAGTATTTAACCTTGGATTAAAAGATGTGCGGTTGAGATAATAGTAGACCCCTTGGGTTTAATAGGTGGTTGAAAAAATAGTAAAATTTAACGGGTGAAAATAATTAAAGGGGTTGATCTAAGGGTAGAAAATTTGATAGCACCAATAAATTGGTACTATTAATAGTATAGTAGCCTCTCTCTCTCTCTCTCTCTTCTCACTATATATATATATATATATATATATATATATATATATTTATATATATATATAAAAATATATATATATATATATACATATATATATATATATATATATATATTTGCTGTCTAAATAGTAGATTGAAGAGCACATTTGTTTTGTTTTTGGAAAAAAAAAAAAAAAAAAACAAAGAGAAAATTAAACACACATCCACTATATGCATAGGGGAAATTAATTTGGAAATTCCTGTAATTTATCAAATAAATTTTCTTTCAAAACTTCTCAGTATTTGCTAAATTTAACTATTGTCTGTAATGCACACATCTTGCTAGCCCCCCACCCAAAAAAAGACTTTCTTGGAAATTAACACATATTTATTATCTGGAACTTGTGGACTTAGTTGTTGTGTTTTTCCTCTTGTAAATTAAAATAAATAGCTTTTGTTATTGGAAAAGAAGAAATAAATTAAAACATATATGTTCGTTCCTTGTTATTTTGTCTTATGGAGGGATGTTAGACTAGGCCGAGTCACGTTCAAAATAGCGAGTCATGTTCGAAGTGACGTAAGGCTAATTGAGCCAAATCACAATTGAGATTCATGGACATTGTGTTTGTATGTTTTAAGTGAATTGGTTGCATCTTTCTAACAGTTTGAACTTTTAGAATTAATGGTTAACATCAACGATCCGACAGAAAGAAGAATCAAGAGAGGTGACAAAAATCCCCTCTACCATCTTATTTCTTCCCCAAGCCATGCCTAAAATCGTTGTATCGGGAGATTACTTAGACTTGAGATTGATTTGATTGAAAATAATTTGTCTGAGTTCATAATTAAACTTATTCCAATCTTATAAGGATAAATCTTATTCCATCATTTATATATATTCTCCAACCAATCATGGTGGCAAGAGTTATTAAGAGAGTGGGTCTTTCATTTGAATTGAATTCATTGTCCACATGGATTGTTCAAGGACAGCAATAGTTCACCCTAACTCATATATATATATATATATATATATATATAGAGAGAGAGAGAGAGAGAGAGAGAGAGAGAGAGAGAGAGAGAGAGAGAGAGAGAGAGAGAGAGAGAGAGAATTGAGTTTTTATTTTTTTTAAAGTATTAAGTCATTGATACTTATAGATTTTTAGTCTTTCGATGATAGTGAAACTTTTGGGTTTAGTGGGTGGCTGGTAGAATTGTATGGGCTAAGGGTTGAGAAATTAGTCAAAGAGATAAATTTAACGATAGAAAATTTATAAATATCAATTATTTGGTATTTTTACGAGCATAGTAACCAAGCTATATATATATATATATATATATATATAAAGAGAGAGAGAGAGAGAGAGATAACACACACACACGAGTGTTTTGCTTGTAGAAAAGGAAGGCCTAAAGCTTTTAATGCAATCCAAGTTGTTGGTTGGGTTCATTTGTAGTAGAGCTCCTCTCTACATTGTACAATATTTAGGTTACATATATGTATGGTCATGGGGAGTACCCCTTCATTATCCCACGGTCAAAATTGCCTAGCTAACTAGGTAGCAATAAAATAACCCAAATCCTCCATTCCCCAACACCTACCGTATCTACACCATACCTCTGTCCCTCTCCCTTCTTCTCTAGGGTTTTATTTTTCTTTTTATTATTTGTTCTTGTTTGTTGCTAGGGTTTTTTTGTGGTTAAACATTGTTTTCTTTCTCTACCATCTCACACACATCCCTAGCTAGGGCATCACAAATCTTCTATTCTAATGAGGATATCCTCCCAAAGACTCTAGATACACAAAATATATGATATATCCATGAGGTGGGCATTGGGATCCCTATGGAGAGAAGACACTATATACATGCATGTTGCTAAGGGGGAGAGAAAGCAATAGCTCTACTAAAAAAATATATCTTCCATAGAGTTTTAATGGCACAACATTGGAGGCCTACACTTGTGTGTGTGTTTGTGCAATTGCTATAATTGTTTACTAATTTGCCTAGACCCCAAGAAGTGATAGAGATCAAACAAGTGATGTTTTGTCTTTGTCCAATAAATATATGATATGAAGATTCATGCCATGAATAGGTGACTATTATAAGGGATCAATCAATGTCAACCTTTCATGGGGAGGTGAGGATTTGTGCTTTTATATATATATATATATATATATATATATATATATATATATATATATATATATATATATATATATATTCAGCTATTATTCTTTTGGGTGGACGGAGAATTTTATCCTATCAAGTTATTTTTTATGATAAAATTTTTGAATCGATGATTAGAATCTTTAAAGTTGATTTAGAGTATTTAAAGTATCTAAAAACTAAATTTTATAAATTTTAAAAAATTATTTATATAGTGATCAAAGGGTATTAAAATCGATAATTTTTTTTGGCCTACCTGTACCGTTTGCTTGTTTAACGATATAGAACAATTCAAATCGCTTGAATTTTTGACAGAAATTTTTTTATACTATTTAAATAACATGTAATAACTCTGATTATAAATTGAGAAAGTTTAATCTTTATTTTAGAAGATTTATATATATATATATATATATATATATATATATATATATATATATATATATATATATATATATATATATATATATAGAAGAAGGGATTTTGAGAAGACTACTAGGGGTAGCATTTGACCACACCCTCTATGTGAATTGAGAACCATTCAATGTGCAATATGTGTTTCCCTATGCCATGTCATGGGGAGACCCAAGAAGGAATCTTGATCTAGGGCATTAATAGCATTTGGGCTTAAAATGAGTAGTAAGAGAAAGGAGAAAGATGAGAGAGGCAGTTAGGGTTTTTGGTTTACTTTGACTATATGGAAAGTTCATGTCATGTGATTTTGCTAATTTACTAGGACTGCTCTGAATCTTGGTCCCTCATTAAATACTTATTAACAAGGTTATGTTCCCTATCTAGAGAAACACACACATTATTTAATACATATAATAACACCTCATGCATGATTTTTGCATCACTAATCTCATAATTTATACATGCATGTTTTTCTTTCTTATACTTCCTTTTCTTAACGCAAAAGCCTTCTAAAATGAGTGCCTACAAATTTAGGTATCCAAAGATGATGCTAACTCCAAACAAAGAATAGAATTAATTAATTAATATGTTTTGTTATTATCAAAATTTCATGCTTACTTGTCAACTTCTCTTTAATCATCACTTTCTTTGCTTAATAAACCTCTCTAATTGTAGATTTAGGCGAACTAAGTTTTTTTTTCTTATGAGGATTCATATGTATAGTTTGACATAAACGCAAAGAATAATTTGACTTCGGCTGATACTTTATACTTGTTTGACCTAACTTCTAAAGTAGCTTTCCAACTATAAGAAGCAGCAGCAGCTACACATTCGACAAACTAGTATACATGAGTGTTCTCATCGTAGAAAACTTAAGTATACTTGAGCTTAATGTTCTACTCTAAGAATAATTTGACTTTGGTTGAAACTTATCGTGCGCGCCTGTTTGGCCTAGTTTCTAAAATGGTTTTTTTGCTGTAAGAGGCGACAACTAGTATATATGCTTGAGCTTTCTCGGGGTAGAAAGCTAAACTGAGCTTATGGACCACAAAATGGAAGCTGTACGTAGTTGAAAGGTTCTGCTTTTCTGTCGTACTAAAAATAGATAATAATCTACTGACTTAATAAAACGAGAGTGATTTATATGCGTATTTGTACAACTATAATTAAACAACAACAAGCCAAATAAACCCTTCATAAGATTTGTGAGAAAAAACCATCAAGAGCTCATTAATTATCAACCTTTTGATGCACTACCCTTCACTTCTTTACCATGTTGCATGGAAGTAAAAATTAAAATATTTGCTAGCAAGGTAGTATGCTTTCATTGATGGGGAAAAGAAAATCCAAAAAGGGTTGGTACATCATTAATTATTAGGAGATCAGAATGTATTACTCAAAAGTAGTAGATTCACTGAGTGAATTTGACCTGCCCTGATCAATCAATACGATATATGTCGTTCGTAAAAGTAACCGACCGATCGGATTCAAATCCAGGTTTCAGATCCAATACACTTCATTTACCCTAATAGATCAGTGTACATATAACAAATTCACAGAATCTAGGGGACCATATATGCATGCATCAAACTTAACAGTACTATTCCAAACATTGATTTAATCACTTATCCCTTGTGTGTGTGTGTGTGTGTGTTATCAACCTCTATAGCATGGTCCACCTACAGTCCAATGCCAAATGCTCATTACTCGCTTGCATCGATATCCGTGCCGATCGGACGGTGCAGGGACCATCATGTCATCACCATGGCCCATGTATAACTCCATTTTGGTGTGGCCCCATGATGAACAGAACTATTTTGTCGGCCCATGGTCCGGTGGGCCACCACGTACGATAGTTAGATCGAGCCCATGGTCCCCATTTCGTTCTAAACGGGCCAAGAGTTTGATCTCATTATTAACTAGAATACTGCCGAAAGCAAACATGCTCGTTTGCTTCTGCGTTATTTTCGATTATGTGACATTCGTTCAAATCGATCTCATCTTATTTGACCTTTTCTGAATTCAAATTTCACAATTTTGGTACATCATTACCTAATTAATTATCAAAGTCTCCAATTCTCCCTATATATATATTAGCCATTAAAAAATAATCAATTTTGAAGTCGAATCGTAAAATTTGGAACCCAAAAGTTCAAAGACGCTTGAGTATGTTTAACGGTATCTATCGTTATCGTTGATTAGAAATAAAGTAGAAATAAGCTATCCTGCTTACTTTAAGTATTCTAGATTTACTTGAGACGAAAGACAAACAAATAAATCCAAATCCGATCCAAATCCGGTTCTTAATTTTTTAGATCCAACTTGTTTTAGGACTCACTCCAATATGTTTTTGTTAAAAAAGAAAAAATTGCCGTTACTAGCGTAGGTGGCTGTGGATTTGATGGTTGGTTTTTCGAGAACCTAAATTCGAAGTCAGTTGTTGTGACGTCCCCAATAGTCCATGTGGATGGAATTGTGATTGGATTTATATCAGACATGCACACTAGTAATAATAACTGGACTTAAGTATTTTGGGCTGTGGTTTGGGCCAAACGAGTTATTATTGCTAGTGGGCAGGGTCGTTATATTTGGTATCAGAGCCAATAACCAGCCGGAAGTGTGCGGCGAGTCTCGGCTGAGTCTGAGTCTAGATGACAGGGCTAGCGAGACAAGTCTCACATCGCCTGGTGATCTTGGGCTGCTGTGTGTGTGTTTGGGCTGACGAGGACGTCAGATCTAAACGGGAGGAGTCTGTGACGCACCAATAGTCCCACATCCGATTTATATAAGACATGGACACTAGTAATAATAAACTGGGCTTAAGAATTTTGGGATTTGAACCCAACGAATTATTATTGCTAGTTACCTAATCATTATAATTGTTTTATATTTTCAACTAAATTTATTTTTTAAAAATAATAAAAAATAAACCTCTTAGAGGTATTAGTGCGGAGTGAGGAGACATGATTCAGATATCAATTCAGATGCCAGCTAGATGGATTTGACCATCCTTAACATGTGCAACAAAATTTTGATCTGACGGTGACACTGTTTAATCCACCGTTATCATATGAAACACGCGTCTCGAAGCAACATAAATGATGAATTTAATAATCACACTATAATAAAAGTCCCTAATAAGACATTTTTGTTCCTTAGCATCTACTTTTGTTCAAAGGGTAGGGGCTCTAGATTCCCCCATGACATTTTTTTTTTTTTTTTTTTTTTTTTTTTTTTTTTTTTTTTTTTTTTTTTAATATAAATTTAGGAATCAATTTTCTAAAAATGCAAAAGCCTGAAAGTTTATTCCAAGAAATAAATTCCACTAAATCAAGAAAAAAAATTAGAATTATTAAAAAAATATCGAGTCATTGATATTTGTAATTTTTTAATCCTTAAAAAGGATTAATTGCATACAATAAATGGCAGATATATTCCTACAAAATTTAACTTTTTATATTTATCCCTTCAAAAATCCAACGTTATTCATATATATCCCTACCGTCTATTTTTGTTAGAAAAATCTAGTTAATCATAGGTTAAATATTTAATCTTGGTTAGTTAGTGAGGTAAATTTATTTTTTTATCATTCCAGATATTTCTGTATTATTTTTTGAAGGGATATTTTTGGAAGGACAAAACTGCCATTTCACATATAATCTGTTAAAAAATAAACTGTGAACTAACGATAATAAACCGAAGGGATATATATATGAATAACGTTGGACTTTTGAAGATATAAATATGAAAAGTTAAACTTTGTGGGAATATATATGCTATTCGATAGTTTACAGAAAGCTGTATGCAATTAACCCCAAAAAAAAGAGAGTTATATTGACACAAAAAAATTATTAAGCAAATATTAAAATAGGGGCCATGACTGTCTAAAAAAATAAATTAAATTGATACTTAGTACTATTAAGCAATATTAAAAAGTTGAGGGGGACTTGGATCTTAACATGGTTTCCTCCCTGTGTGAGCCTGAACCGTTCAAATTTTATTACATGTATTTTTTTTTTTTTTCTGACAGTTTAAATTTTTGAAATAAATTACACACAGTAGAAGCAACATAAATTTGTGTAATTCAAACTTTTCCACGTATCTGAGAATCAAAATTAAATCAAAATATAATCCTAGATTTGCTTCATTTGCCTTACACAATCGTCTCCCCTTAAAATTTTACAGCACAATATATATATATATATATATAGAAAAATTATAAATTATAAATTATAAATTATAAATTATGAACTTTAAATTTTAATTTTAAATTTTAAATTTTTAGTTTTCAATTTTTAAATTTAAAAAATAAAATTTATAATTTATAATATTGATTTTAAATTTTAAACATTAAAATTTATTATTTTAAAATAATAAATTTCATTTTAGAATAATAAATTTTATTTTATAATTTAGGATTTTTAATTTCAAATTTTAAAATTTAAATTTAGATTTTATTTTTCAATTTATCAATTTTTTATTTTGAAATTTTAAATTTTAATTTTTTAACTTTTAATTTCAAATTATGAAAATTTTAATTTTAAAATGTTAAAATATAAAATTAATAATTTTTTTATTTTTAAAAATTTTAAATTGAAAGAAATTTTGTGGGATTTTACGATATGCATCCAAACAATTTAAAATTTTAAACCGTAGAATTTTTTAAAGTTACAGAATTTTTTATTTCATTTAAATCAAAATTACAGTTTATACAATTTTTTACTGTGCATCCAAACATAGCCTAAATGTCATGTTCTTTTTTAGGGTATTCTTCTGCATGTTCATGAAAACAATAAAAGAATTAAAAAAAATGAATATTAAAAAAGAATATGAAAAATAAAAAATAAATAAATAAATAAATAAAAATGAACCAAAAAATTGAATATACAAAAAAATAAATAATGTCATGTTCTTTTTTAGGGTATTCTTCTGCATGTGCATGGAAACAATAAAAGAATTAAAAAAACGAATATTAAAAGAGAATATGAAAAATAAAAATAAATAAATAAATAAAAATGAACCAAAAAATTGAATATTAAAAGAGAATATGAAAAAATAATTAAAAAAATGAATATTAAAAGAGAATATGAAAAATAAAAAATAAATAAATAAATAAAAATGAACAAAAAAATTGAATATTAAAAGAGAATATGAAAAACAAAAACAAAAACAAAAAATAAAAAAAAAAAAAAAAATCGCCGTTGCCGGGGATCGAACCCGGGTCGTCCGCGTGACAGGCGGAAATACTTACCACTATACTACAACGACCTTCTTATTTATTTTATCAACATTTTATTATTTATATAATATATATTTATATTTTTATAATAATATGTTAGATTAAAGGGTTAATTGCATACATGTCCCTTCAAATATGTCGAATTGCAAATATATCCCTGCAAAATTCAACTTTTCATATTTATCCCTTAAAAAATCCACCGTTATTCAAATATGTCCCTACCGTCCATCTCTGTTAGAAAAGTTGATTTAACCCTAGGTTAAATGCTTAACCTTGGTTAGATTAAAAAATGAATTTACATATTTACCCTTTCCATATTATACTTTTGGAGGGATATATTTGTAACAAGTATAATGGTATTACTTTTGGAGGGATATATTTGTAAAGGGGTAAAAAAATAATTTCACATCAAATCTGTTAAAAAATAAACAGATTCCAAACGGAGATTAACCAGAGGGGCATATTTGAAGAACTTTGGATTTTTGAAAGGATAAATATGAAAAGTTGAATTTTGCAGGGATATATTTGCAATTCGACATATTTGGAGGGACATGTATGTAATTAATCCTAGATTAAATGTAACTACTAGGTGAAGCTTGGTTTGGAGATCAAAATTATTTGGAATATGAATTTTTTTCCCCTTAATATTAAAGAGAAAAATTATTTGGATGAGACCTTTGAATGAGCACTGCAAGCTAAATCTTGCAAAATTAGCCCTGCTAATATTGGAAGAATTAAGAAAATTAGTGTTTTTACTTTTTTTTTTTTTTTTTTTTTTTTTAATGTGAAATAAGAAAAGGATAATTGTATATGATTTTGTGTAAAGATATCAAATAATAAATATATTTCTAAAAAACTTACGTTACCGAATTTATCCCTCCAAAAAATTTCTGATCTGCAAATATATTCTTCCGTTAATAAAATTTAAATAATCATAAGTTAAAAAGGCTAATCACAGTTAACTAAAAGTAAATTGGCTGTTTTACTCCATATACATATAATATATATTTCAATATTAATTTTCATCATCTTTTTATTTTTTTATTTATTTTTTTTATATATATATTCATGGCAACGGTGAAACCTATGGCAGCAACGACAACATCGAATGTAAGGCCCTCGATCACAGCAAAAGTGCCTTTTTTTTTAATATATTCATGGCAACGGCGAGACCTACGGCAGCAACAACAATATTGAATGTGAGGCCCTCGATCGTAGCAAAAGTGCCTTTTTTTTTAATATATTTATGGCAACGGCGAGACCTACGGCAGCAACGACAACATTGAATGTGAGGCCCTCCACCACGACAAAAGTGAGATATACAATATGTCATTGAATGTGAGGCCCTCCACTACGACAAAAGTGAGATACACAATACGTGCCACGATGAATACGAGGAGAGAGAAAGAGAAAGAAATATAGCTTTTTACAAGAATAAATTTATAAGAACAAAATAATTATTTTACGTTCTTTTATTAAAAAATTAATAGTAAATTAAATAGTCGGAACCAGAACTTTGGGAGTGTAATATTTGCAAATCATAGAATTTTTTAAAGGATAAATTTGATAACTTAAATTTTATAAGAAATTTTTTACTATTTTATATTTTTATAGAAATATGTATGAAATTAACCCATTAAAAAAAAATAAAGGTTTAATTAATTCTCCATGATGATCTAATGGAGGGCAAAAAGCTTTAAACATATTGAATCTCCTTTATGCTTGTCTTAGGAGACATGATCAACTATATCTAACAAATATTCTACATATCTAAAAAAGAAAACATCATTTTTTTTTTAAAAAAAAAAGAAAAGTAAAAAGTAGTAAAAGTATGGTGGAATTGTGGGTGAACTTTTCATTATGAGAATCATTTGTTGGCTAAATATTTTTGGTTTGTGGACTAGAATAAGTTGAATTAATTATTTATTTAACTTAGCATGTCTCTTGATTCTTGTTCAAATCTAGGGCTTGATTCACTAGCTAGCTAGTTGTTTAATTTAAAAATTAATTGGATACGTCTTCATATAAACATATATATATATATATATATATATATATATATATATATATATATATATATATATATATATATATATATATTTATAAAATTTAATTTTTCATATTTGTTCTTTCAAAAATTCTAAGTTATTCATATATATTCCTCGGTTTATTACCGTTAGTTTATTGTTTATTTTTCAATAGACTATATGTGAAATGACAGTTTTGCCCTTTTAAAATTATTCCTCCAAAAGTTCCCATAGTTAAAATAATATAAAAATATCTAAAGGGTAAAAAAATAAATTTACCATACTAACTAACTAAGATTAACTATTTAATCTATAGTTAACTAGATTTTTCTAACAGAGATAGACTATAGGAATATATATTAATAACGTTGAATTTTTGAAAAAATAAATATGAAAAATTAAACTTTGTATGAATATATCTACTATTCAATATATTTACTCTTAATTTAGTGTACTCTTTTGTTACCTTCAGCGCACAAAAAAAAAAAAAAACAAAAATGACGATTATAAAATAAACAAATTATAAATTGCACAAATGAAAGTAAAAAATATAAAAATTTATATGGAAAAATCTTTTGCAAAAAAAAAATATCACGAGCAAAAAAAAAGCGATTTCACTATCTATAAAATAAAGTCTAATAATGTCAAAATTCTACACATAGATTCGCCTATAAAAAAGAACTTAGCATCTATTTTTTCTTTTTCAAAATATTTTTTAAAATTAATCGCATCATAAAATTGTTAGCGAATCAGAAGTATATAATCGAAAATGATAAGACACATCTAACATCTTCGGAGTAGTTCGACAATTATTTTTATTTTAATTTTTTGAATAAACAAAGCATTAGTTTCTCGACGGTGAAAAAATATATATAAAAAAACCTAAACTTTAAATATTAGTGCATGTTCGTCGAAGTATTCAGAAGTGCTAGTTAAATAGAACTATTTTAAAAATAACTCAAATTTTGTTGCTGAGCATGTTTTAAAATTTAGACATATGCTATGTTAAAAACTATAGTGGCTAAATTTATTTTAAAAACAAAATCACTAATTATATAGGTAAAAATGTATCTAATTGTTATTTTGTTTGAGTTTTATAGTTAATAATTAGGTTAGAAATTTTTCTAACCTAATTATTAAATTTAAAATGAACATGGCAATTATAATTTATTCTAATTAAGGTTTTATAAATATATCTATAAAATAACATATCAAGCTTTATGATCATCAAATGCAATTTAATTACATATGTAGCATGTCAAATTACATATCGAATTCGGATCGGGCGAAAATTAGCCCAAACTTAATCGTTCATTATGTCGGGTCGGAAAATTGGTCCGGCCCATCCAGGTAGCTCGAAAAGCCCGACCCGATTCTGTTCATGTCCGATGGACCGGCCCGACCTCGATCTTTGCAGTTCCTGATCCACCGTACATTCAAAATCGAGTGTACGGTATACATATCACCATCCTGATATGAAATATTTTTACTGATCATTTCCAAATGACCAGTAAAATTCACTCCACCTCTGAATGGATTGGGTATAAAATATACACCCGATTTTAAGTGACATTTTAGTATTCAAACTTTAATTCGTTGTAATTTCTTAGTCGAATTGTGAGTCACGCGACAATTCAGTCCTCAAATTTTAGTTATTTGTAATTTCTAATTATGCAACAATAATTAAAATAATATATTACTTCGATATTAGTAGTTCACAAATATACAACGATTTTAATTCAGGGACTAAAGTGTCACGCGAAACATAGTTTGAGAACCCAAAATGGTTTAGTTAGTTCAAAAAGTTGCACTTTTAAAAAACTATATAATAATGAAGTAAAAATATACGCTAAATAATAAAATACTTAAGTGTAACTTTTTAAATTATAGATAACAAAGTAAAAATAAGATAGACCGCGGGAGGGGTAAAGTGTAACTTTTTAGAGCACGAAGTTGTAAAGTGATAATGAGATAAACTATAAGGGGCAATTTGAAGTTTACGCACATTAAATAACCATAAATTTATATAAAAAAATTAAAATAGTTAATAAGTGAAAAATATTGAAGTGTGAAACAGGGATATACGCGGATACGCTAACTCGCGGAGTAGAATGGATAAACTTTACGACTCCCACTTTTCCGATCTCAACCGTCCATTTACTTCGCCACAGCTCCGATCGCTTACACGTTTCAACTTCTTTTCCCGGTATGGTTACTTCCTACATCTCCGCGATTAAGCACACCGCTCTCCTCTTCTCCTTTGGAGGAGAGGAGAGAGAGAGAAAGAGAAGAGAGAGAGAGAGAGAGAGGGGGGATTAGGGTTTTGAGGAGTCTCCCATGGCCCCTCCCGTTGAGATCTCCAGCGCGGCGGCGGAGGCGGCAGTGGCGGTGAAGGAGGGGTCGGTGGAGGAGGCGGCGACAGCAGCGGCAGCGGCGGCAGAGGAGATCGCCGCCGCCGCCGCCGCCGCGGAGAAGGGCGGAGGCGCCGTCGCCGCAAGAGGGGATCGACCTATCTCCACCGTCCTCATCGTCATAGGTAGTGCAAAAACCTGTTGATCTCTCTATGTTTGTTCGAGGGGTTTCTAGGGTTTTCAGGGATCTTCGCTTTGTAGAGGAAGGTTTTGTAACTGAATCGTGGTGCTTTGATTGGTAGCGATGCAGACGGAGGCGCTCCCATTGGTCAACAATTTCCAGCTCGCCGAAGACACCGGCCAATCCCTGTGAGTATGTCTCGTTTTTGTTGTTTGTTTGGTGGAAATTAGGGTTTTTGATGTGTTTAGGGGGTTGGGTGTTGAGGAATGGTGCCTGCATTGTGTTTGATATTTGGTTAATTGGGAAAGAATAGGAATTTAGATCTCTAACTTTGATATTGCATTGAAGCATTTGACATTGTATCAGTCCATTTGAGCTATTTTGCAATGATCTGATACTCCGATGGCAGATGGTGTATTACATGAGCTCTGTGTTGGTGGGTGATTCCAAATTGTAAATTTTGCCTCCACAAATTTCAGTTGTTACTTCTGATCGATTCTACTCAAGAAGAAAAAGCTAGATGTGTGGCAAAAACAAAGGATTCTAAAGCTTATGGCTACAACTTGAAGCCAACATGAATGAGCTTTTGGGCTGTGTTAGTCGAAATTCCAATTTGAAACTTCGAAATTCCAATTTGAAACTTCTCAAGCTTGCTTTGGCTAAGTACCTAAAGAAGAAATGCATTTACAATGCATAAAATATTCAGCTCGGTCTTGACGAATGTCAGTCGTATAAGTCGTTTCGAATTATTTAGCACGCCCTAGAGTTCTGAGATCTGGCAGATGCATTTTTCTTATCCATATTTACCAAACACAATAAATTGCCTATATCCAACTTTAGTTTTCTATATGCATTTCAGAAAGCTATTTTGGCCTTGTTCTTATATGGTTATTTCATCTAACTTATGAAGGCGCTTTGATTTGTCTCCTTTAGGTCCAATTACGATTGTCTAAATTATATATTTACTTATCTAAAGTTTTACACTACTTGATAAATAAACAGATTTCCCAAAGGTGTCCCATGGGTCAGATATCATGGTAAATACAAAGACCTCAACGTCAATCTGGTATGGCCAGGGAAAGATTCTGTTCTTGGTAAGATTACTTGGTAGTAGATTATATCCGTACTAATGGCATTATAACATTGTCATGATTGGCATTGGCATTGTCTAATTATTTTGTCCTGTCGTACTCTCAGACATGTTTATACTTTTATGACATGCGAAGGGTATCTTTCGTATATATTAGTTAAGAGTTCTCATGAAGTATCTGCACTTCCAGGTGTTGACAGTGTCGGTACTGTGTCAGCATCTCTTGTGACGTATGCTTCCATCCAAGCACTCAATCCGGACCTTATCATCAATGCAGGCACCGCTGGTGGCTTTAAAGTATGATTATTGCTTTTCACTACCTGTATCTTTTGTCATCTGGAATCCTTTGCTAGTGATATGCCATTCATTTTCTATGATATCATTGACTACCATATTCATATCTTGGAAATCACTAGATTAGTGCAACAAATGGTATATGCGTCCCTATTTGTTTGACTTTCTTTTTTCTCTTTCTTCGGACCATTATTGTTTGACATGTATTGATCATAGATGTGATTTTGTCTATCAAATAATTTATACTTTGATTGATACAACTATTTGACAAGTTCAATTCTTGATGTTTTAGGCAAAAGGTGCAGGTGTTGGTGATGTCTACATTGCATCTGATGTCTCTTTCCATGACAGAAGGATACCAATACCTGTGAGTTTTTTTATTTACTTTTTTATTTCATACAAGTTAGGGACTCTGTTATTGGTGTCTATTTTCCAGTTGCTTATCAGAGTCTATCTGTGTTCATTTTATATTCACAAATATTCCAGTCTAGAATTGAGCTCCTATGCTTTTAAAAAAACTAAGTCATTGGTGCTTGTAAGTTTTCAGCCTTTGAATGAAGATTTGTAGGGTTAGAATAATAGTGGTTCCCTAGGGTTTAGTGGGTGGTTGGTGGAATAACATGATCTAAGGGGTGGAATTGGTCAAAGGGATAGATCTAACGGTAGAAAACTTATAAGTACCAAGTGCTTGGTTCTTTTAAAAACACCATAGCCGGACTCTTCCAGTCTATTATATTATCCTCAATTTTAATAAACTTTTAGGATGCAGTGTTTAATCATCATTCTTCAAGTCTAGTACTGTCTGTTCTTGTTTTAATGGCTCAGCCAGTGAACCGCCCCCTCCCAAAAAACAATAAACACCAACCAAACTACTTTAGGCACTGTTAAGATTCTATTACAATTGTTGAATTGATTATTATTTGTCTGTTCAACAATAGGAATTGTATTTGGCTCTCTAGGGCCTTTACCGAAAGATTAACAAGTTAATTTTGGGCCTTTACCAAAAAGTTTAACAAGTTATTTTTCAAGTTTAATGATCCTGTACCTTAACTGAAAAGACTAATAAGTTATAGTTCAGGTTTCGTTATCCGATGTTCTTATAGAGCTTCCACATGCACACCCAATATGGGACTATAAACAAACCAGATGTTGGTCCTTTTGAATACTTATTTGTTTCTATTTGTACGTTCTTGTTTGCCACATTCCTAAGCTGTTTAATCTATTGAATTTAACTATCCTTATGGTTCATCAATGTGGTAAAAAGTGAAAACGATGTGAATTTCTTGCTTCAAGTCTTAACTTGTAAGGATGCTGATGCAGGTTTTTGACTTGTATGGAATTGGAGCTCGGCAAACGTTCTCTACTCCAAATCTTCTAAAAGAACTCAACTTGAAGGTAATTTCCACACAGCCAACATAAAATGTTCTATGTATACTGGAGATTTACAGCTAGATGTATGTATCCTTGCACAAATTATGTATGTTGTAAGATTTAAATGAAAAATAATAAATTAAGGTTGGCATATTTTTTACTAGCTTATTAGTGGCATGCAGAAAATTAAATATGCCAATCGGTCAAATAACAAATGGAAAAAAAAAGTTTCGGAATTATCTAGCAGAAGATGATGTGATTTTGGCATATTTTAGAGGGATTATTATTTCCCGAACTGCTAAACATGTGCTTATCAAACTCTGAATTGTTTTGGGTTTTTTAGCAGGAGTTAAAGCCATCTATTTTATTTTTACTTGAAAATGTGAATCTTGTTTTCATTTAGATTTTTTTTTTTCTCTTCTGTGTCTTACCACAGCTGGGCAAATTGTCTACCGGTGATTCTTTGGATATGTCCCCACAAGATGAGGCAGCAATTCTGGCAAATGATGCTACTATTAAGGACATGGAGGTAAACTTTTGTTTATTATTTCCTCTTTCATTTCACATTACAGAGCAAAAGCAATATTTCAGGAAAAGAAGACATCAATGCAGGCAAAATATTCCTTTGTTTTTTCTTCTCTCCCCCCCCTCCATTTTATGATAATTTAATACGGAAAGAGAACTGAGAATCACGGCATATCAATAAGTATAATCCCAGTAGCCTCTGCCAACTAGTGCTGTTGGAGAAACTTCAGATGTTCTCATCATTGAATTGCCCTGAAAAGAAAAGAGAATTTTCCTGTTTGTGGCTATTACTCGTTTGTATTATTAGTTACATTAATCATCCTCATCTTGTTTGCATTTTAAGCCTTAAGAAGAACAATTCCTGGCCACCATTCTTTTGGTCCGTATTTATAATTTGCAGAGCAAACCTTTCATATAGAGATTCTGAAACCTGCAATTCGCAAAGTTTCTCTTTTAATCCCCAGTGCCCTATCGCGAGCATGTGAAAATACATCGTTTTCCCCTCCGCAGTCGCAAGATCACAAAGTGTGCATTTTGCCCGTTTCTTTCGGACTCCACATTTCTAATTTGATTTTTTTTTTTTTTTGTTTTTTGTAATCTGTATTTGAATTTAAGTCAAAACTATTCTTATGCTATCTCCTCTCTTTCCAGGGAGCAGCAGTGGCCTACGTCGCCGACTTACTCTCAGTTCCCGCAATCTTCATCAAAGCCATAACCGACATTGTCGACGGGGAGAAGCCGACCGCCGAGGAGTTCCTGCAGAACCTAATCGCGGTCACCGCGGCATTAGACCATGGCGTTACCAAAGTGATCGACTTCGTCAGCGGTAAATCCCTCTCCGATCTATGAAACGCGGTTATCAATCACACATTCTTTACCCTCACCAATCCTCAATTGTTCTACCCCTGGAGTGTCAAACATTATTTATACCCATTATTATTCTACACTCTGTTTTCACCCCTGTTGGTATTTGATTACTAAATGTGGATTTGTCTAAGATTTTTCACTCTTGTATAAATATCTTTGATTTGGTTACTATGCAGAGATGTATAATATGATTCATCAGTGATGCTGCAACTTAATAAAATGTTCTCCTTTGCTTATCATTAAATCACTGTATGATGCAGTGCTGTTTGGCAAAGTTCTGTTTGAGAAGCATTCATTTCTGGGAGAACCTGCGCACTAAATTGGAGCTTCGCCGTACGAATTTTTGCTAGGCGAAAAATTTAAGTGCTTGGCCTTAAAATTTTGTTTTGGTTACAAAATATATAAAACTTATCCGAGCTATAGATTATTTTGATTTGGCCATTCAATTTGTTAGAGCTTGAATTTTAGGACATGATTTATCTCTTAATAAAAAATATGCTTTGAAATTCGTGCAGTACATAAAAAACACTGGAATGTAATTTTTGTAATATATATATATATATATATATATATATTTTATTATTAGATATGAATTATTTATAACAAAAAAAACAACTATTAAAGTGAGCATTATTTATTCATTCTTTGAATTTAACGAATTTATTTAAAGTAAAAAAAAAAAAATTGACTTTAAAATAATATTTACATTAAATAATGAATGGAAGCTTCTTCGAGGTCCTAACGCATCGAATCACATGTCTTCGCACGTGCCCCCGCACGTTTCCCACGTTACCAACACTCCACCCCCTCCATACAACTACGTGTACGATCGAATCCACATCGACCGTTAAAAGCGCAATCGACGGTGGATTTTTCGCCCACATAGAGATTCTCCGTACGGACGCTCTGATCTGATTCCTCCGTACCAAACGTGGGTGTCGGCGCCGCATAGAAACGAGCCGTTCTCTTCTTCTTCTTCTTTTTCTGCGCAATTAGGGCATTCGATTTCGTGCGATTTAGGGTTAGGGTTAGGGTTAGGGTTTGGGTTTTGAACGCATCCGAGGTCTCGATCTCAGTGAACAATTGGATTCAATGTCGGTGAGTGCCCCTCCAATCTCTCAGATTTCTCCGTTTATTTCGAATTATTGCTTCCAATTTTGAGTTTTTTGGGCTTAATTTTCTCCTCTAATCTCTACTTGATTCGATTTTGCATCAAAAATACTGAATCTGATGGATTTTGAACTTAATTTTTGGTATATAAGAGTTGCTATTAATTTTGAACTTCAGCTTGATAATTGATTACCATATAGTATCAATTCATCTGAACTTATCACTCTCATTGTGGAAAAAAAAGAGAAACAAGTAGATTTGTGATCTAGTTTGACTAAAAGAACTGAAAAAGAGAATTATTTCCAGTTTTTGGGTGTTGTTGAGAGGATGGAAATAGAGAATGATAGCTGGAGTTAACTTTCACTTGTCAGTATGTTCGATAAAAATCATTGGCTTGATTACAATTTGGTCTTCAAATTTCAATTTGTTGCAGTTTCTGACTCGAATGTTCTACATTGTTGCAATCAAGTCTCACGGTTTAATTTCGTTAGCTAGATGATGATGTGTTGCTGATGTGACAATGATATGATATATTATCATTACTATGTTATCGACCAAATCACTGCTGTATCGCTGCCACATTAGCGACACGGTACTATTCAGTCGAGTAAAATTTTACTATAGGGATTAAGGACCAAAAGTGTAATATAGCTAAAATCGTTTGACCAGTCCTTTTTCTGCATTGACGGTACGAGGATCAAGCAAAATGAGGTTTCAAACTATTTCTACGACGCGCAGAAGCTCATTGTAAGTTGGTTTGTTTGACCAACCTCGGAAAATTTCTTATTTGAATCATCCCAATATCTTCCTAATGTAGCTAGAAGCAAGAACTCGTCAGTACCTGTAAATTTTCTGTTTGCGAAACATTTCATCTTTTGCATCTCGAGTGCTTCTAGATAAGCTGTTATAGAAGCCTATGTTTTATTGGTACGTACTCTCGTATCAAATGCTCCCTCGCGTACAACTTACGAATTTTATGATATGGTTCGTGAATCATGATGTGTAAAATTGAAATTACCTATTAATAGATTGGCTGTCCTGTTTTTGGTTTTCTAGTTTGTAAGAAATTATTCCTTTTTTCTGTCTAAGGGGAATTTTCCAGTCAAAGCTCTCTGTGTCTTGTTGTAAATCATGATTTGTTCTTTTCTTTAATTCTACTAATGAAACCATCATTTTCATCTTTTTTTTTTTTTTGTTGTCTACGTACATTTGATTTGTCTCTTCAAAGTGTTCAAAATAATGCCATTTTTATCTTCTATTTATCAATAATCTCTTTGTTGTTGGCCTTTACGTCGGATAATCTCCTCTAAGCACCTAAAACATCTGTTAAGCTTTCATACTCCCATTCGCCCTTCTCCTCCGTATTTAACTCGATGTTGCCAGTTCGCCGTTCGTGGACTTTCGTGCTTTCGCATCCGCCGCCCTCTCTTCTAGATCCATCTCCGTATCGATTTGCTAATACTTATTAAGATTGGTAAGTTGAAAAGCATGCTAGAATCTAGCTTGAAAGGAAAAAAAAAAAGGTAGGGAAGAGCATCTGAAAGAGTGCAGACTGTAATTTATGGTAACTTCAGCTAATTCTTATTATGCATGTATTTGATTAGAATTGTAATGAACTTTTCAAATGAGAAAACTCACGAGCTGGCGTTTGCAGGTGAAGACGGTGAAGGTCAGCAATGTCTCCCTCAGTGCTTCCGAGCAAGATATTAAGGAGTTCTTTTCCTTTTCGGGGGATATCGAACACGTAGAGATGCAAAGGTTTGCAGCTTTGTGCTCTCCATGTTTTATTTTTTCTTATTCCCTCACAAAAGGCTTGCTGTTTTGATCTTTCGATCTGTATGCTTTCTTCTGCAGTGCTGATGAGTGGTCGCAGATTGCGTATGTCACTTTTAAAGATTATCAAGGAGCAGAGACTGCTCTTCTTCTTTCGGTGCGCTTACTTCTCCATTTGTAAAAAGTTAATTATCTTTAATCGAGTGATTCTCTTGGGTTGGCAATGTTGAGTGCGAATCTACCTTGGCTGATTCACCGAGAAGTAGAAGTTAAGCTTTTAGCAAACGAAAATTTAAAAGCAATCTAAATTGATGATTTCAATCTCTGCGTGATTTTTGTGAACTTTTCATTTAGATTTCCTTTTTCTTTCGGTGTTGCAGGGTGCGACGATAGTTGATCTCTCCGTCGTCATCGCACAGGCCCCAGATTACGAGTTACCTCCCATGGCCTCTGCTCCACTCTTGGTACAATTAGTGATCCAATCTTTCTCCCCTTCTTCTCGACCGGTCATTTACTTTCATGCGCTTTCACCTTTTCTGCAGCCACAGAACTCTAAGCAGCCGTCGAGCGGCGCCGAAACGGCTGTTCAAAAAGCCGAAGACGTGGTCACGAGCATGCTCGCCAAGGGTTTTGTCCTCGGCAAGGACGCTGTCTCCAAAGCAAAAGCCTTTGACGACAAGCACCAGTTCACCTCCACCGCCACCGCAAAAGTGGTTTCGTTCGATAAGAAGATCGGATTGAGCGAGAAAATCAGCACGGGGACTTCGCTCGTGAACGAGAAGGTGAAGGAGATGGACCAAAAGTTCCAGGTTTCCGAAAAGACGAAATCGGCGCTCGCCGCCGCCGAGCAGAAGGTGAGCACTGCAGGCTCCGCGATCATGAGTAACAGGTACGTCTTGACCAGCGCGGCGTGGGTGACCGGCGCCTTCAACAAGGTTACGAAGGCCGCGAGCGACGTGGGGTCGAAGACGAAGGAGAAAATCACGGCCGAGGAGGGCGGGGTCTCGAAGAACGCGACGGTCGCGGCAGGCGAGGATCCGTCTAAACCTTTGGCGGCTCCGCAAGGATTGATCCTCTGATACCTCGAAATTATATTATATATTAAATCGTCGAGGATTGCATGTGCTGTTGTGGAGAAATTTAAAAAAAGAAAATGAAGAACAACAAATGCCCTGTCATGGACTCTGTTTAGTGGAGAATTTTGAGTAGAAATGTTGGGTTTCATTTTGTATCCATATAATTGTACTTTTCCCCTTCTTTTTCTGTATTTCTTTTTCCTCTGAAGTTATGTGTAATATTTGTGGTAAAAGATGTGAATTAGAACAACTCAGATTTAGTGTTTGCATCAGCTCATATTTGTAACCAAAGATTGTGTGAATGAATCAGAGATATCAAGTGCTCCTCAGTTTGTGGTGTGTCTAAATTGGAAAGTCATGCAATCAATAGATTTAGGGTTAATTGCATACGGCTTCCTGTAAACATATCGAATAGCAGATATATTCCTACAAAGTTTAATTTTTCATATTTATCTTTTCAAAAGTTCAACGTTATTTATATATATCCCCCGGTTTATTATCGTTAGTTCATTGTTTATTTTTTAACAGATTATATGTGAAATGACAGTTTTGCCCTTTCAAAAATATCCCTCTAAAAAATAATGTAGAAATATTTAGAAGGATAAAAAGATAAATTTACCTCACTAACTAACCAATAGTATTTAATCTATAGTTAACTAGATTTTTCTAACAGAGATAGACGGTAGGGATATATATGAAAGGAATAAATATGAAAAGTTGAACTTTATAGGGATATATCTGCTATTCGATATGTTTACATGGAGCCGTATGCAATTAACCCTATCTATTTATATCAAGAAATAAATTGTGTATCTGAATGTAATGTGGGCCATGCTGTGCTGACTATCTATATATATCTGTGTTGTGTTGGGCCGGATTTTTTGGACCTGCGGCCCAACATAGCCCGCTTGACGGACCAGATGCGATGCAAATGGATTCGGGTCCGCAAATGGATTCGGGTTCGCTCCGTATATACCCTGATGTATCCTTTTCCTCTGTTGATCTGCTCCATTCTAGGGGTGGCAATCCAGCTCGCTGTTCACGAGCCAGCTCGTGTTTGGCTCGAAATGAGCTCGAGATCGAATCGCTCGTGTTCGGCTCGAAATGAGCTCGAAATCGAATCGCTCGTTTAGTAAACGAGCCGAACACGAACCGAATTTTCTAGCTCGTTTAATAAACGAGCCGAACACGAGCTGGGGTCAGCTCGCTCGTGTTTGGCTCGATAACAGCTCGAATATATATAAATATAAATATAAATATATATATATATATATATATATATATATATATATATATATATATAATATATATATATATATAAACTTTTTACTATTTAGATGTTAAGCTATTTATTTTTTATGAATTTTAATTATTAGATTAAAATTTTAATTTTTTAATTTTTTTTAACTTTTTACCTAATAGTACGAATGAAAATCAAATTTGTTGTTCGCGAGTCAGCTCGTATTCGGCTCGTTAATAAATGAGCCGAATTTTTCAGCTTGATATTTAAACGAGCCAGCTCGTGTTCGGCTCCAGCTCGTTCGTGTTCGGCTCGTTGATACCGCTACTCCATTCCGTCAAAAAATATGTCAAAAACTCGCTTCCATTCTGACATGCGCTAAATGAAGCAGTAAGTGGTGGCGAAAAATAGGATTAAAATTAATCCGTTTCAAACCCGTTTCGATCCAACAAAAAATAGAACGGGAGTGAGGAATCCCCCGTTTCTTGAAATTTGATTTTAATTTTGGACGTAGGTTTTAAGTTTAAATTTAGTATTGGATTCAACTTTTAAGTTTTAAATTTTGAATTGAAATATCAAATTTTAAATTATACTTCAGATTTTAAATTCAAAATTACAAAATTTTAACACCAATTTTTATATACAATTCAGTAAAAAAAAATTATTATTTGCAAACAATAACTTTATAAAATTACATAAGAAAACTTATAATTTTTAATCAAAATTAATTATACAGAAATCACTTTTCAAGAATCTAAACGAACAACTCCTAAATCTTGGTCACACTCAATGCCACATGCATTGACCAATTTATTAAGTTAATGTATTATTATTGTGCTTGCATAGTTTATTATAATGATCTACTTAATTAATATATCCCATTTGATATTACAAGTTACTTCATATTCTATATGCAAGTGATACTTTTTTTTTATAAATTGGTGCATTAATTGTTGTTCATATTTGGAACATATGATTGGATTAAAGGACTAATGATGTGTTATAAATAATTATATTTCATTAATCCTTAAAATTTGGAAAAATATTAATATAGTTTCTGTATTCTTAAAATGCTACATTATTTTCACATTAGTGAAACTTTAGTGTTTCTTAACTAAATTGAAATGTGGGTCTGAATTACAACATCAATTTATAAAGTTTGAGTTAGAAATTATAATAAATTAAGACTAAATTACAATTTTTTTTTTTTTTTTTTTTTTGTAAATATTCATTTTTTATTTTTCCTTCTTGACACTTAAGAACCAATATTTTGCTTTCTTAAAATTTTAAAAATATTTTCAGAGAGTTACGGTGTAAATAGAGAGAGCGAAAACACTTTAAAATTATAGAGCGATTTTTAGTATAAATTATAAATATCCATTAATTATAATTTAGGGTTAATTGCATACATGTCCCTCCAAATATGTCGAATTATAAATATATCCCTGTAAAATTCAACTTTTCATATTTATCCCTTCAAAAATCCAAAGTTCTTCAAATATGCCCCTCTGGTTAATCCCCGTTTGGAATCTGTTTATTTTTTAACAGATTTGATGTGAAATTATTTTTTTGCCTCTTTACAAATATATCCCTCCAAAAGTAATACCATTATACTTGTTACAAATATATCCCTCCAAAAGTATAATATGGAAAGGATAAATATGTAAATTCATTTTTTAATCCAACCAAGGTTAAGCATTTAACCTAGAGTTAAATCAACTTTTCTAACAGAGATGGACGGTATGGGCATATTTGAATAACGGTGGATTTTTGAAGGGATAAATATGAAAAGTTAAATTTTGGAGGGATATTTTTATAATTCAACATATTTGTAGGGACATGTATGCAATTAATATCAAAAATATTTTTTAAAATGCTAGAAATATATAGAGAGATTTTCTTATATAATTTATACCGAAATATAAATTTTTAAAAGTCAGAAAAGAAAAATAAAAAAAAACGAATATTTATTTATAGAGCGATTTTTTGTATTTTAGTTATAAATTAAAATTTAAGTGAAATACTCCTATACTTTTTATTTTTTATTTTTTATTACCGTCCATTCATTTCTGTTCACGGTTCCGATTTAATTATTTTTTAGTTGTGATATGCAATAACAGGTCACTTTGAGAGATACCGATTACCAGGTATTCAAAAAAATTATTTTTGATTTTTTGATTCAGGAGTAATTAAGTAATTTTATCTTTACTTTGAATAGAATGATCTCATTATTTTAAAAGATTAAATTTTACTATTTAAATTTGAATTAATTTAGCCTGTACAATTCTATTCTAAAAATAAATTTAAATTATACCATATATTTCTATTAAATTAAATATTTAAGCACATTCAATTTTTTTTTTTAAATTGTGGTACAAAATTAATGTTTAAATTAGAAAAATTTTAAAATTCTTTAAACATATTAAATATGTTGAATTTAAATATTTACCAACATTTATTTTTTTTAAATATTGATATAAATTAATATCTAAATTAGAGAAATTCTAAACCTCCCTAAATTAATGGCTAAATTGTAATATTTTCACTATTAAAATTTGAATTAATTTGGCATGTATAATTCTATTCTAAAAATAAAATTGAATTCGTGAAAAATTAATGGCTAAATTAGAGAAATTTAAAATTCTTTAAACATATTAAATATGTTGAATTTGAATATTAACCTACATTTAAAATTTTTAAAATATTGATATAAATTAATGACTAAATTGTAATTCTAAAAGTTCTTAAATTAATGTTTAAATTGTAATTCTAAAACTCTTTAAATTAATGTCTAAATCGTAATTCTAATTTTTTTTAAATTAAACTTTTTAAATTAATGCCTAAATTGTAATCCTAAATTTTTTAAATTAATACCTAAATTGTAACTCTAAAACTCTTTAAGGTAATGCCTAAATTGTAATTCAAAAACTTTTAAAATTAATGCCTAAATTAGTGCAAAATTAATATCTAAATTTGTGTAAAATATATGAATCAAAACTTTCATTATATGTTGAATTTAAATATTTATTCACTTCCAAAATTTTTTAGAATAGTGATACAAAATTAATTTTTAAATTAGAGAAATTTTTAAATTATTTATACATATTAAATATGTTGAATTTAATTATTAACCTATGTTCAAATTTCTTTTAAATATTGATATAAATTAATGACTAAATTGTAACTCTAATACTTCTTAAATTAATGTTTAAATTATACTTCTATAACTCTTTAAATTAATGCCTAAATTATAATTTTATTTTTTTTAAATTAAACTCTTTAAATTAATGCCTAAATTATAATTTTAAAACTCTTTAAATTAATGCCTAAATTGTAATTCAATAACTTTTAAAATTAATGCTTAAATTAGTGTAAAATTAATGTCTAAATTTGTAAAAAGTATATAAATCAAAACTCTCATTATATGTTGAATTAAAAAATTTATTCATTTTCAAAACTTTTAGAATAGTGATACAAAATTAATTTCTCAATTAGAGGAATTCTAAAATTCATTATACATATTAAATATTTTGAATTTGATTATTAATCTACGTTTAATTTTTTTAAAAAAATATTGATATAAATTAATGACTAAATTATAATTCTAATACTCCTTAATTAATGTTTAAATTGTAATTCTAAAACTCTCTAAATTAATGCCTAAATTGTAATTCTAATATGTTTTAAATTAAACTCCTTAAATTAATGTGTAAATTCTAATTCTAAAATTCTTTAAATTATTGCCTAAATTTTAATTTTAATTTTTTTTTAAATTAATGCTTAAATTAGAATTCAATTTTTTTAAAAATTAAACTTTTTAAATTATTGAAAAATTAATGGCTAAATTTATGAAAGGTATTTTATTTTATTTTTTAAATTTTTTGTGATGTTTAATTACGAAAATATTATTTTTATGAAGTTATCTTTTAATATGTTAATAAATTTTATTTTATTTTATTTTATTTTTTTATTTTTTTTTGTGAATCAACGGCTAAGAATTTTTTTATTATTTATAAATGTAAGTACCTGAGTATTGCTCAAAATTTACATAAGCACATTGCAGCAATTAAACTTAGATCACTAAAAAAATTTAACATTTAAGTATATTTTTTTATATATTTAATGATGCTTAAAAGTGTTACAATATAGTCTAGCTAGCGTCATATTTAAAAGTGTCAGTTAAAACGTCGACAAATGAAGAGTAGTCATATATATATATATATATATATAGGCTAGAATACTATCGATAGCACCAAGCCATTGGTGCTATCAAGTTTTTAGCCGTTGGATGAAAAAATATGCGGTTGAGATTATAGTGGTCCCTTAGGGTTTACTAGATGGTTGGTTAAATAGTAAAAATTTTAAAAGACCACTATAATCCCAACCGCATATCTTTTCATCCAACGACTCAAAACTTGATAGCACCAATTGTTTGGTGCTATCGATAGTATTCTAGCCGGACTCATATATATATATATATATATATAAAATAAATGTCGGTAAAATATATTCTGATGTTTTAAAGTGTTAAACTTTTTTATAATTCTGACGCTTAAAAACATCAAAAAACTAAAAATAATAATAAAATTTATTATTTAATAAATTAATTTGATAAATTAAAAAATTTATAAGACAATATTTTTTAAAGCCTATATTATAGAGACGTTATGTTAAACAATATGTTCGTGTACACACACGTGTCTCGTTCTCGCACGTGCGAGAGACCATGTCACAACCAATTCTTACCCAACTACTTCTACCAGATCAATTTATATATGTATCTTCGTTAGAGTGCACAAGGAAATAACTTTACTTAATTTCCTTAGCTTCTTTTTTTTTTCTTTTTTTTTTTTTTTTTTTTTAATGTCAAATTAATTAACTGGTTTGATTAATAAGTCAAAGCTTGTAGCGTAAACACTTCAACAAGAGAATGATTTTTATCCCTTGTAGAAAGAGTGAAGTAAGGGAACATATATGTACATAGTTTCTAGTTGAAGATCGAAATTAAATTATTCTTTATCCTTAATTTTCTCTAGATTCAAGCTAGATAGGGAATATTGTTGATTTTAATTATTTAGACAGTGAAATGCAAACTTTATATATATATATATATATATATATATATATATATATATATATATATATATATATATATATAGCATAGAGTGTGAACAGAATTTTTTAATAATTTTTTTTTGCCAATCAATTAGATTAATATTATTGTTTAATATTATTGTTTCGTTAAACAAGCAACGCATCAAATTAACCGTTAATTATTATAAATTTTCAGTTCTTTAGATATACATAAATGATTTAAAAATAATTTTTTAATTAATTTTTTTTTAAAAAAATATAATATGTTATCTGTTTTGTTTATTTTTTATAAAAATAAACTTATTTGGGACTTGGGATATCACTCATCAGCTCCTTGCCATTTACTTTACAGAGTTAGGAACAGTTAACACTTTTTAATTAATTAATTAATTAATTAATTCATCATCATCATCAATGAATCATGCATCCCATGCACACCCAAGAAGGATTCAACCTCTTAACTTTGCGCATGTGAAAGTGTGTGCATGATCTAAGCTCCCACGAGAAGTTCTCCTATTCTAATTCAACTTAATTTTTCAATGCTTATAAATATATAATAGATTAAAAATTCTTATTAAGATCATTCTCTTTACATTTTTTTTTTTTTTTAATTTAGTTCTCATCCAAAAAATCAATCTAATAAAAAATAATCTAAAAAATAGCTTAAGTAATTGTTCCATATATGATGGACGAGAGGGTCAGGTGAACAATCCTAGCTATGTGCACAGGCAACAGAGGTGGCAAAATAAGTACAAAACTAAAATTTAACTAAGTAATGGATGGATAATTTAAATTAAATTTATAGAGAATAATAATTATTATTTTATATAATTTAATATGATATCAGAATAAGAGGTTCTGAATTTGATTTAATATAGTATCAAAATAGAAGATCAGGAATTCGAGTCCCATCAAATTTCTAACGTTATTTATTTATTTTTTGTTTAATTCAGTCGACATACGTTTTGAATCTATTAAAAAATTTTGAATTCATACATTAAAAAAAAGAATATTAGATATAAAATATATAAATATTATTTTTTAATATTTTAAGTTTTTTAAAAGTAATCTGTGACCTCTTTAGGAAGTTTGACAAGGGCTCTGATATCATATCACTTATCCAAATATTTGTTTAATAAGTTAAAAAGAATACAAAATTATTATTTCCAATGCTTCTTACGAAACAATTAATGGTAATTAAACTACGTTGATTTGATGACCACCTTTTTAGAAATCCAATTAAGTGGCTTCCTATAGCCATTATTTAAAGTGTATGTTAGTTAGGGAAGTATAACTAATCACCAAATAATTATTCTGAGGAATAAAAAGGTTGCTTCATTAAAAAGAAATTTTAAAAATTCAAATGCTTTGGAGATAGAGATAGTGATCGTTATGACGAGATGATGATGAAGTGATGAGCTACTTAAATGCATGCATGGTAAAACCTCCACCAAGATGAACTTAATTGTGAGAAAGCAATATATATATATATATGACTTATAAATTGATTTTTGTTTTGGTATAATTTATAAGGAAAAATCTATTGCCGTATAATAGATCAGCTTATATATTTTTAAAAATATAAATTATTTTATATTTGTGAATTTTTTATTATTAAATTTATATTGAGATTTGTGCTATTGTAAAGTCAACTAAAGAGAGAGAAAGAGCAAGTATAAAATATAAATTTCAACACAAATTCAATGGTAAAAAATTCACAAGTATACATGGACTTGTGCTTTTAAAAGCATATAATTAAGCTCTACTCTCTCTCTCTCTCTCTCTCTATATATATATATAGAGAGAGAGAGAGAGAGAGATAGTAGAGTTTGTATACTTTTAAAGCACAAGCCAAACTATATTTTTGAATTTTTTACCATTAGATTTGTATTGAGATTTGTGCAATTGTATAGTCAACTAAAAAGAGAAAAAGAGAAAGTACAATTGCACAAATCTCAATACAAATCCAATAATAAAAATTTACAAACATAACTGGATTTATACTTTTAAAAGTATATAAGCTCTCTCTCTCTCTCTCTCTCTCTCTCTCTCTCTCTCTCTCTCTCTATATATATATATATATATATATATATATATATATATATATATATATATATATTATGTATCCTACAACTAAAAATAAAGATGAGCTAGTGAGAATGCAAGCTTAGTGAATACAGGATACTAGTTAATGTAGAAAATGAAAAGCTGACCTGTATATAATGTGGAACTCTCCAACTAATTAATACTTAAGCTTTAGGAAACTTTGTTAACACTCCCAAACTATTTCTCGTCGATTTGGTAATCACATGTTCTATAGTTGCGGCTATTACGCGAAGCTGCTTATACCGCAAGCTAGTTACATAGAGTATATATATATATATATATATATATATATGTGTGGATATATATGTGTTTGTGCGACATGTTAGTTGCTGACCAATACGTAGATTTCGTCCGATTGTATTCTGTTCTTGCCACATAATAGCAACACCTAACATGTGTTAGGGAAGATGTTAAGAATAATAGTATGTGAATTGTGTCTAGCATATATATATATAGCTCAAGTTTGGGAAAAAACTTGGTTATCACTCGCTAACTAATGTATACAGTTGTTTGTAACGTATGCTTAGTTGCACCTAATATGTGAATTGTGTTTGGGCCACGTATTAGTTTGCGAATTAAAACTTAGATTTCATAAGATTGTATTGGGTCCTTGCCACATGAGAGTACTAAGAATAATAGTCTTATTATGGATACAAAATGGAAACGTGACCTGTGTATAATGTGGAAGGTATCTTTTTGCAATTTTAGTTTAGTTTAATTTATGGGGCGCATATATATATTTATTGATTGGTTAATGTTCTAGCTAGGTTGCTTCTTTGTGACTATGATATGTTGTCAAATCCACCAAACCATAACTGCATTACTTGTAATGGTCTACAAAGATGGTGGAAATTAATAAGGGGAAGGTGATGGTGATGTTATGAGCATGTAAACGCATAACAAAATTACTTAGTTTCTTCCTAAGGAATAATTACTAATTATGGTTTGAAACATATTAAAATAATGAACTATCATACTTTAATAACTAGCTAGCTAGTACATGTTAATGACAAGCGGATGAACATTAATTTAAAAGTCAGCATATGAAAAATCAACCATTTGTTTAAGTCCACATGACTAAGAATTCGTTCTGGTGAAGAATTGTTTAATGATAATTATATATATATATATATTATAATCACTAAAATTAAACCATATATATCACATTAAACTGAAGATGAAAACTTAGCTAACATTTTTTTTTATATGATCACTACAACAAAATTAGGTTATAGAGACACACGTACGTTTGTGCCACTTTTGTATAAGTGTCCTATCTATATTCCATCTATATCCAAAATTAGATTATAGGAATACATTTTTAGGACACATTATAAAAATGTGTCGCTATACACCTTAGCCACGACACATATAGCATGTCTTTTTGAAGATAATTAAAAAAGCACTTATCCCATTTCTCATTCATTCTAAATGATGCTTATTTTGTTCAATAGAGATCGATTTAATTTTCCGTGGCTACATAAAAGATTAATTTTTTGATGATTAGGTAGATAATTAAATTGGATTAATCAAAAAGTTTGATTTGTAGTTAGCTAAAAACTTCAAAAGCTTAAGTTCTTGTTTGAATATTGTTCATGTTTTGATAGTGTTGGTCGCCATTTTGAATGCCCTCTCATCAATTGTACCAGGCTAGTTCCTTGTATTAATTACTTGTGGTGATCAATTCTTTACAAACACATAAACCCACTCATGCATCATGCATTCGCTCAATATATATACGCACGCATACACGCACACGCACGTACGGATGCAGAGAGAGAGAGAGAGAGAGAGAGAGAGAGAGAGAGAGAGAGAGAGAGAGAGAGAGAGTTGAAGAATTGGGAAGAGTTGGGCTATAGTGGTTTTAAGTTAGGAAGGATTGATTTTGTGCTTTCGATTCAAATTTGAGAATAAGGCCTTCGATTAATTTGAAAATATTTCTTTTGCCGCAAAAAAAAAAAAAAAGTAAAAAAATTGAAAATATAAATAAAAAATATATATTTTTTAACATATTCCTTTATTTTTTTAAAAAAGTTATTTTTTTTTATAAATAAATAATTAAAAAATATCAGTTACAGAAAAAAAGAAAAAAGAAAAAGTGGATGTAAAATTAAAATTTGAAAATATTTATTTTTCCATCTAAAAAAGTATAAAATTTGAAAATATTTATAAATAAAAAAATGTTAAAAAAGAATGTGAAACTTAGTTTTTCTACCTAAATATTTTTTGGCATATTCTTTTATTCACTTTTAAAATTTGATTTTTATTTTATTTTTTTATAAATTTGATTCTTTCTATTTTTTTTTTGCTAAAATGATAAAAATAATTTTTTTTTTTTGCGGTACAAAAATAAGAAAAAAAAAATCTGTTTTGAGATAATTTAAAAATGTAGAAAAAATAATAAAAAAATATTTCGTTAGTTTGAGATAATTTAAAAATATAGAAAATAATAAAATAATATATAAATATTTAATAAATAAAAAAATAAATAATGGAGTGTGGAACTTAGTTTTTCTATATAAATATTTTGTAGCATATTTTTTATTCCTTTTTAAAATTTAATCTTTTTAATTTTTCTATAAATTTAATTCTTTCTAAATTTAATTGTTTTGATTGTTGGTTTGAATATTTATTAGTGACTTGAATATAAATTTAAATTAATTTATTTTTTAATTTTATTTTATTTTGATTTGTTTCTGATTTTTTTAGATAATTTAAAAATATAGAAAAAAAATATAAAATAATGTATAAATATTTAATAAATAAAAAAAATATAAATAAAATGTGAAACTTAATTTTTTTACGTAGATATTTTGTAGCATATTGTTTTATTCTTTTTAAATTTCGTCTTTAATTTTCTATCCATACGTACAACAGACACTTGGTACTTAATTTTAAAAGTATTAATCACTTTGTTTGTAAGTTTTTCACTATTAGCTAGATCTATTTTTTAATTAATTCCACTTCTAATTAGATCAATTATTCTACAAACTATCCACTAAATTTTAAAAAAATATTATTATTTTAATCTTACATATTTTTATTCAATGATCAAAAATTTATCAACACTAATAACTTAATGTTTTTAAAATCATAAAATACCAAGTGTCTTTTGTACATACGGAAGAGTGCTTTAATTTATCTGTAATATAGATCTTTAATTAATTTGCATGGAGAATATATGGTACGTACGTGTCTTTTGTGCATACGGAACAGTGCATTATTTATAGCAGTCCTAAACTTCTTTTCTCATTCAAAGCTTCTTCAAAATATACTTATTAGAAAATATGTATAGATAGGAATAACATATATATATATATATATATATATATATATATATATATATATGGGTTAATTGCATACATGTCCCTCCAAGTATGTTGAATTACAAATATATTCCTACAAAATTTAACTTTTCATATTTATCCCTTCAAAAATCCACCATATTCAAATATGCCCCTACCGTCCATCTATGTTAGAAAAGTTGGTTTAATCCTAGATTAAATGCTTAACCTTGGTTAGATTAAAAATTGAATTTACATATTTACCCTTTCCATATTATACCTTTATACTTTTGAAGGATATATTTGTAAGGGGTAAAAAAATAATTTTACATCGAATCTGTTAAAAAATAAACAGATTCCAAACGGAGATTAACCAGAGGGGCATATTTGAAGAATTTTGGATTTTTGAAGGGATAAATTTGAAAAGTTGAATTTTACAGGGATATATTTGTAATTCGATATATTTGGAGGGACATGTATGCAATTAACCCTATATATATATATCCTGCTAAGTCATAATGGAGGGAATGAGTATGCGCTTTGCACGAAGACTTGGTTAATTTAATCAATTATATATATATGTACAAAACCTGTATAAAAACCCTAACACCACAAGGCCCACGCACAACTAACCAAATCCATCCAACTTCAACATTCCCAAAGGTTTGTCACACAACAACATTCGTTCACACCCCAACGTACACCCAAATCCTAACCCTAACATTAATGCTAGGTATATAACTTGTTAATTATTTGTATATATTCTTGCATGCATGCATGTAGGGAAAAGGAGAATATATAAATGGGGAGGCTCCCGTGTTGCGACGTCGAAGCGGATCTGAAGAAGGGGCCATGGATGCCGGAGGAGGACAAGTTGCTCACGGATTACGTCGAGAAGCACGGGCACGGGAGCTGGCGGCGTATGCCGAAGCTGGCTGGCCTCAATCGCTGCGGCAAGAGCTGCCGCCTCCGGTGGACCAACTACCTCAGGCCTGGTATCAAGAGAGGGAGGTTCTCCAAGGAGGAAGAGAAGCTCATCATCAACTTGCACTCTCTCCTTGGAAACAAGTATACATACGCCTATTATCATTTTCTTTCCTAACTTTTTTGTTCCGAGAGTCACTCATTCTAAAATTATTTTATCTTATTATACTTTATCACTTTCTAAAATATCATAATCAATTAAGAAATTTAGTTCTATTATACATTTTATATAAAAATATATCAAACAATGTCGGAAACTTACGGAGCCATTTCGACAACGCTCTTAGACTTCAAGCTGATGCTGCAAACCTAGCCAAGCTGCTGCTGTTGCAGGGCCTTCCACATGTCTTAACAAACAGTGCAACTACAACAACTACTGCTACAAACTTGGACTTGATATGTACTCTAGATCTCATGGGTTCACCCCAAACCTCTTTGTGGAACAAACAATTGAGTGATCTCAAACAATTTAGAACCCAACATGAGGGGATGCTCAACTCGAATTTAGGATTCATGAACCCTCTTAGCAATTTTCTCGATGGAGATGATGCGGTCGCGACCGTGCCTGTCGAGGGTTCAAGCTCAAGTGATCAAGTAGGGTTAGAGAGTATCAACGGTTCAAGTACTGCTAACAATCTCTACTCGCGGCTTACTTCAAATTTTACGCCTTCATTGGTTTCGTTTTCGCCAGTGAACTGCGGTGGGGGTCGACCCGATCAACTTGAGCGATGGATCGATCGGTGAATCCTCAACTGTTAGATGTGAATCAAAATCAGAATCGCTTCGATATTATGATTCAGGTTCGTCGACGGCCTTGCGGTGCGATGAAAAATTTGTGGATGTATGTGGTGGAAGCGAAGGGCTCGGGCCGCTAGGTCCAAGCCCGAAGCCCACCACTGACATCAGACGGGGGGTACGGGGCCGAGTCCCCCGCGGTACGGATCCGATCCGTTAAGAAAAAACCCTTTCTCTTTTATTTGCCCTAGAGTGAGATCGAACGATTGTATGAAGCAGAACTCTTGTATTCCCTATTTTCTACATAGTGAAATCTCTTCTCTTTCATCCGTAATTTTTTTTCCGCAAAATTTTTTTTCACGTATGTGTGTAAATTTTTTGTCGTGTAATTTTGGATTTACTTTTTTGTTGTGATCGCCAATTGATTTTGTTTAGTTTATGCGCTCGCTGCTAACATCAACTTCGGGTCGTTCGATGGGTGGGAGAGCCTGAATCTGGATGATCTGAACATTGATCTTGACTGGAAAGATGTGCTAAAGTAAGGAATTAACTTCATTAATAATACTGTTCTTAATTTCTTAAATTTCTTTTAGCTACACTATTGCTACTAATGTAATATGCTTAATTATTAACAATATGCTCTTTGTAAATTGTAGGCAAATTTCATGGTTGAACACATAGGAGGGTGCAAAAGGGATTGAGCCACTTGTAGTCAAAAGAAAAAGCACGAGAAATATCGATCATGTTCAAAAATATCCATCCTCAATTTAGAGGTTCAATTATCGAAAATAAATCATTAGCTAACGGAACATATTTCCTATCGATAGTGTTCGAGTACAACTCTCTCTCTCTCTCTCTTTCTCTCTCTCTCTCTCTCTCTCTCTATATATATATATATATATATATATATATAGAAAACTAAGTCATGTATATTAGTCATGAGTCATGACTATGAGTCATGACTAACTATGCCATAAATAATGCATGTAAGCTAATTAAGGCTCTGTTTGGATACCCTTAAAAATGTAATATAGTTACACTATACTATACGTGTAGAAATATTTTTCTATAAAGTGTTTGGCGCATAAAAAATAGCATATTTTTTAAAGTATAGTTTAACTATACTCAAAAAAAAAAAAGGAGTAAAATAATAATTCATTCTAACCAAAGAAAAAAAATTTCACCATTCTTTACCTCTCTCACCTTGACAAATCTTAAACTTTATACTTCAAAATTTTAAATTTTAAATGTTTTATAAAATTTAAAATTTTAAAATATAAATTTAGAAATTTTAAATTTTAATTTTAAATTTAATTTTAAATTTAATTTTTAAAAATTTTAAATTTCAAATTAAAAAAATCAAATTTTCAAATTTTAAATTTTATAATATTGATTTTCAAATTTTAAACATTAAAATTTATTATTTTAAAATAATAAATTTTAATTTTAAAATAATGAACTTTAATTTTAAAATAATAAATTTTAATTTCAAAAAAATAAATTTTAATTTTAAAAAATAATTTTTAATTTTAAAATAATAAATTTTAATTTAAAATTTTAATTTTTTTTAAAATTTTTCAAAATTTTAGTTTGAAATTTCAAGTTTAAAATTTAAAATTTAAAATTTTAATTTTTCACTTTTCACTTTTAATTTTAAATATTAAATTTTTAATTTTAAATTTTTAACTTTTAATTTGAAATTATGAAAATTTTAATTTTAAAATATAAAATTAATATTTTTTTTATTTTTTAAAATTTTAAGTTGAGAAAAATTTTGTGAAATTATGCGACATGTATCCAAACACTTTAAATTTGAAACTATAAAATTTTTTAGAATTACTTGATTCCTTATTTTACTTAGACCAACAGTTTATTAACTCCATGAAAATTTTTTATAGAACCTAAATGTTGTACGATACATGTTTTATTTTTTTCTTTGATTTTTAAGATAATCCTACGTATAATAAAAACTATGTAACTTGGGTATAAAATTGGGTATAAAATGTTACCAAGAGCGCTTTGATATTATATTCATCTTTCGAGTATCACGGTATCGGCAGAGACAGTTGATACAGAGGGATTTTTTTTTAAAATAATCATAAAAATTTTTAAAATTTGCAAAATGACTCTTCCAAATTTTTTTTTGCAAAAGTAACCCTGCTTTTGTCAGCAGGGCGCCACGGCGGCGGGACAAACTAAAGACGTTGAATGATTCAGCGCCTTCAGTGTATTTGCATATATGCAGAAGATACTGAATCATTCAGCGTCTTCATAGGGTTTTTGTGAAGGCGCTGAATGATTCAGCACCTTCAGCAAATACACTGAAAGCGCTGAATCATTTAGCGTCTTCAGATTGTCCCGTCACCGTGGCGCCCTACTGGCAAAAGCAGGATTACTTTTGAAAAAAAAAAAATTTAGAAGGATCATTTTGTAAATTTTAAAAATTTTTAAGATTATTTTTTTTAAAAAATCCCTGATACAGACCTAAATGCAAATTTTACTGATCACATCGAAGTGACCAGTAAAAAAAGCCCCACCCTAAATGGGGTGGGGTGTAGGATGTACACCACTCATGGAGTGTACACCTAGCAAAACCCATACATATATATACCCTTTATCAATTAGTAATGAATTTTACTATTATTTTTTCGCTCTCTCTCTCTCTCTCTCTCTCTCTCTCTCTCTCTCTCTCTTTTTTGATGAGTACTAGTTAATTGAGTACTTAATTATTAGAATTAGGTACTGGCTTGGTAATTAAGGCCCACATCTTCAAAACCCATAATTTGACTACAATATTAATGGGTCTTACATTAACATGAACTTGGGCCTATTTCTTGTTCACAAATGATCAATATGTCCATGCATACTTTAATTCGAAAAATAAAGGAGAAAAAAAAAGGAAAAAAAAAAGAACAACTATTTATGTTTACTAGATTTTTTTTTTCCTGAAAAATTATTGCTTGGTGCATGCTTACAATTCCTGCAGGGCGCTTTCATCAATTGTTGATGTTGAAAAATAAATAATCACTTTATTTTCTTTTAGTAAAATGTCACTGAAAATAATTTAATTTAAAAATATTTAAAGAACAATCCTTTAAAATCAAATGTAAGATTCAAGAAAACAACAATATAAATAAAATTAACAGAGTTTATATGCGGCATGTGGGTCAAGACATATGAGACACTGTTTTAAAAATAAGATTGTTTCTTCATGTACGAGATTCTGACAATCACTTTTAACGATCGTGCAGCTAAATGGAGGCAGGGTCCAACAGCACAATCTCGGATTAGTCTGTTGGATCTTATCGAGAAGGTGATGCTTTTGGATTACCCATAGCACATTTCCAAGGCTCGATTAAGTCAACCAAAAAAAATAAACATAAAAAAAGAACAAAAGGTGAACTGAAGCAGGACCGCGCGTGCAGTCCAGCCCGTGCTGGTACACGCATGTTTTGGAAATGGTCTTACTCTACACATTCTCCCAAACAACAAATTTGAGAATATGAGAATAGATAAGATGCTACCACATGTGAAGAGTTTCTGATATAAAACTAAATACCACGATAAAATTTATTGGATATTGGACTATCTCACTACAATAAAAGCGGTCTTTGGCGACGCTTTTTGAGCCACATAACGACGCGTAAATGACCAGTGAGATGAAAAGTAAAAAAAAAAAAAAAAACAGAGAGATGGGCTGTGGCGGTGGGAGGGAAAAGGCAAAGTACTTTTTTTCATTTCCGCCATATGTTATTTGCCGACGCAAAAGCCAAGCGTCGTTAAAATTTCGACAGTAAAAAAATTTTACGACGCTTTTTAAGTGCGTCGTCGTAAAAGCGTCGGTATAGATCCCTTTTTTTGTAGATCTAGAAGACCAATATACCAAAAGTAAGTTTTAAATCACAAAAATATAGATAAATTATATCAGCTGATAAATCGAGCTCATGGTTTCGATCCAATCGTATAATTATTAAATATCAGGAGAAACTACAGCTTATTATACCTCGCAAAGATCGTAATGTCAAATGGGTAGATAATGTGTGATATGCAGAATCATCATGCTCGACTCAAATCGAATGAATTGAAAGATTAATTAGAGTATCAAATCGACACTTTTAATAGTTCTCTAGCTGTTTCCAATTGAATATTCAAGTAGAATGTTTCGCAGCTTAATTTAAATAACTCTATTTTTTAAACATAATAAATGGTTAATTACTCTCAAAAGTACAAGTTTTAAGTAGTTGTCATTTTTCTCTTTAATATTAAGGGGAAAAAAAAAATCATAGTCCAAATAATTTTGATCTCCAAAACAAGCTTCACCTAGTGATTACATTTAATCTAACATATTATTATAAAAATATAAAAATATATTATATAAATAATAAAATGTTGACATAATTAATATCAAAGTCGTTGTAGTATAGTGGTGAGTATTTCCGCCTGTCACGCGGACGACCCGGGTTCGATCCCCGGCAACGGCGATTTCTCTTTTTTTTTTTTTTTTTCATATTCTCTTTTAATATTCAATTTTTTAGTTTATTTTTATTTATTTATTTTTTTTTTTATTTTTCATATTCTCTTTTAATATTTATTTTTTGTTTTTGTTTTTCATATTCTCTTTTAATATTCAATTTTTTGGTTCATTTTTATTTATTTATTTATTTATTTTTATTTTTCATATTCTCTTTTAATATTCATTTTTTTTAATTCTTTTATTATTTCCATGCACATGCAGAAGAATACCCTTAAAAAGAACATGACATTTAGGATATGTTTGGATGCACGGTAAAATATTGTATAACCTGCAATTTTGATTTAAATGAAATAATAAATTCTGTAACTTTAAAAAATTCTACGGTTTAAAATTTTAAATTGTTTGGATGCATATTATAAAATTTCATAAAATTTCTTTCAATTTAAAATTTTTAAAAATAAAAAAATGATTAATTTTATATTTTAGCATTTTAAAATTAAAATTTTCATAATTTGAAATTAAAAGTTAAAAAATTAAAATTTAAAATTTGAATTCAAATTTAAAACTTCAAAATAAAAAGTTGATAAATTGAAAAATAAAATCTAAATTTAAATTTTAAAATTTGAAATTAAAAATTCTAAATTATAAAATTAAAATTTATTATTCTAAAATGAAATTTATTATTTTAAAATAATAAATTTTAATGTTTAAAATTTAAAATCAATATTATAAATGTTAAATTTTAATTTTTAAATTTAAAAATTGAAAACTAAAAATTAAAATTTAAAATTTAAAATTTGAAATTTTGTAATATATATATATATATATATATATATATATATATATATATATATATATATATATATATATATATATATATATATTGTGCTGTAAAATTTTAAGGGGAGATGATTGTGTAAGGCAAATGAAGCAAATCTAGGATTATATTTTGATTTAATTTTGATTCTCAGATACTTGGAAAAGTTTGAAGTACACAACTTTTACTGTGTGTAATTTATTTCAAAATTTTAAACTGTCAGAAAAAAAGGATACATATAGTAAAATTTGAACTGTTGAGACTCACACAGGGATAAAGCCATGTTAAGATCCAAGTCCCCCTCAATTTTTTAATATTACTTAATAGTACTAAGTATCAATTTATTATTATTATTATTTTTAGACAGCCATGGCCCCTCTCAGTATTTTAATATTTGCTTAATAATTTTTTATGTCAATATAACTTTTTTTTTTTTTTTTTTTTTTGGGTTAATTACATACGGCTCCCTGTAAACATATCGAATATCGAATAGCAGATATATTCCTTCAAAAGTCCAACTTTTCATATTATTACTATCACTTTCCTAGCTATCAATCTTGTATATCATGGTTAACTGTAAGCAGTGACACAAGTCAATTGAAATTAAACATGTTAATTTATCCTAATCTATTTGAGACATATGTTATTGTCGACATAAAATGTATGTTGGCAGTTGTATAACTTTCTAATGCCAAGTAAATAACACAAATATATAAATTGTATGCATAGAAATTAAAGATAGATCAAGTTGTGTATTAAAAAAAAAAAAAAAAATTCCAAGTAATATTTTTTAGGTTGCAAAGTTTGAGAAGCAAATTGAAAAAGTTGTTGAAAATTCTACTTGAGATAAAATATTGAACAGTTAGTTATAGAAACTCAGGCATGTAAGAGGTGAGGTAATTATAGGAGGGTTAGAGGAAGTATCATGTATACCAAACATTAGTAATTAATTAATTTCACCCAAAAGTACACATTGACCAACTAAATTAATTAGTCCACCACTATATCAATTCATATATATATATATATATATATATATAATATATATATATATATATATATATATATATATATATATATATATATATATATTGTGCCGTAAAATTTTAAGGGAGATGATTGTGTAAGGCAAATGAAGCAAATCTAGGATTATATTTTGATTTAATTTTGATTCTCAGATACTTGGAAAAGTTTGAAGTACACAAATTTATGTTGCTTCTACTGTGTGTAATTTATTTCAAAATTTTAAACTGTAAAAAAAAACGATACATATGGTAAAATTTGAACTGTTCAGGCTCACATAGGGATCAAAATTTTAAACTGTAAGAAAAAAAAGATACATATAATAAAATTTGAACTGTTCAAGCTCACATAGGGACGAAGCCATGTTAAGATCCAAGTCCCCCTCAACTTTTTAATATTGCTTAATAGTACTAAGTATCAATTTAAATTTTTTTTTAGACAGTCATGACTCCTCTCAGTATTTTAATATTTACTTAATAATTTTTTGTGTCAATATAACTTTCTTTTCATTTTGGGTTAATTGCATACGGCTCACTGTAAACATATCGAATATCGAATAGCAAATATATTGCTACAAAGTTTAACTTTTCATATTTATCCTTTCAAAAATCCAACGTTATTCATATATATATATTCCTACCGTCTATCTTTGTTAGAAAAATCTAGTTAATCATAAATTAAATACTTAATCTTCGTTAGTTAGTGAGATAAATTAATCTTTTTACCCTTTCAGATATTTCTGTATTATTTTTTAGAAGGACATTTTTGAAAGGGCAAAACTGTCATTTCACATATAATCTGTTAAAAAATAAACCATGAACTAACGATAATAAACCGGAGAGATATATATATGAATAACGTTAGATTTTTGAAGAGAGAGATATATATGAATAACGTTAGATTTTTGAAGGGATAAATATGAAAAGTTAAACTTCGTAGAAATATATTTGCTATTCGATATGTTTACTAGGAGCCTATGCAATTAACCCTTTCTTTTTTCTTGTATGTATTTTAAATAGATAAAAATATACTAAAAGTCTCATACTTATAAGATATTTTGAAATATATTCCTTAACTCAAATTTTTTTATTTTATATTTTTTTTTAATTTCTAACTATTTCAGGTGAACTATTTTATTTAACAAAATAAAATAGTATACTAAATTTAATAGTTCTTTGATCTAATAGTTATTAAATTTTATAATTTTATTTATTAAAAATACTAAGAATTTGATCGCTAACTAATCGCTAACCGAATTATTGTAATTAGATTTAGAAAAATATCTAATTATTTGAATATAATAATATAAATAAAATAATTAAAAATTAAACATATGTAAATTAAAAATTATTTTAAATATTTTTACATTAATTATTAAATTAATAATTTTTTTTTTAAAAAAATAATTAGATAAAATTATATTTATGTACTAAACTTTTTATTTGAATATGTTTTGGCCTCCTCGGAATTAAATTGTGCTTCGTCCATCGTCTCACATATATTTATATTTGAATTATGTAATGATTTTACTGACCTATATTTATATTTGAATTATCTCAACTAATTATGTACGAGGAGCTAAATTTGTTTATTTGCAATGATAATTATACTTAATCTATTAAATTAATACTATAATAAAATTAGGTTATTGTGATATATTTTTATTATATTTTTGTGCATGTGTAATATCTATATTTCATATATATTCAAAATTATATTATAGGAATATATATTTTTGAAATGCATTATAATAATGTGTCGCTATACATCCTAACAACACTAATAATAAATGTCGGTATTTTTGTCAGTGATATTTTTTTTTTCCAATTTTAAATATACTTAAAAGTATTGTTATAATATAATTTTGTTGTAGTGTAACTTGATATATCATGCTTAATTTTAAGCAGTAGCACAAGTCAATTGAAATTAAGCATGTTAATTGACCCTAACCTATTTGAGACATATGTTATTATCCACATAAAGTGTTTGTTGGCAGTTGTATAACTTTCTAATGCCAATTAAATAACACAAATATGCATAGAAATTAAAGATAGATAAAGTTGTGTACTAAAAAAAAAAAAAAAAAAAAAATTCCAAAGTCATATTTTTGAGGTTGCAAAGTTTGAGAAGCAAATTGAAAAAGTTGTTGAAAATTCTACTTGAGATAAAATATTGAACAGTTAGTTATAGAAACTCAGGCATGTAAGAGGTGAGGTAATTATAGGAGGTAATTATAGGAGGGTTAGAGGAAGGATCATGTTATACCAAACATTAGTAATTAATTAATTTCACCCAAAAGTACACATTGACCAATTAAACTAATTAGTCCACCACTATATCAATTCACACACACACACACACACACACACATATATATATATATATATATATATATATATATATATATATAGTACTCTAATTATATATACATAATCTATGTACTAATAATCCCAATTAATTAGATTACAAGCTTAAAAATATATATTTTGTCTATGAATTATTTGTAGACAGGTGCTGAGTTTTTTTATGCTTTATCATAGTTTTGATGTGCCACAAATATATAATTGAGTTGATGCATACGATGCATGGTTTGAACGCCAATCGAACGTTCTTTATAAGAGAGACTAGAATATTATTCCACCTTTTTTTTTTTTTTTTTTTTTTTTTTGTTTCTTTTTAGAATAGTATTATTAGTACTATAGCAATGAATGCTCAACCAACTATTTGCCTAACATATATAATATTTCTTAATTAGATATATAGAATTGGAGTAAAAGAGATTTGACTCTAGTATTTTAATTAAGAGATTAAATATTATTCTCGTGTCAAACTAGTTAATTTTAACTAGTCAAAGAAGCTCTACGGGAGATAATTTGATCACTGTAACCACTATACTGTGTTTCCGGGAGAATGATGTATGTAATACAAGTTGAAGAACAAAAGGATTTTTTTTTTTTTTAAAAGAGAAAAACCATCACAAGGTGCTGGTGGAAGCATTATTCAATCAAAATCATGAAATGAAATAATATATATAAAATCACTCACCTTTTTGTTAGTCGTGTTGTTTTGTTACGTCTTGGTTGTAGCCTGGAGTTTTTTTTTACTGTAATCCGGAATTGACCAAGTTTTGCTTTTTGCTTTTTTTTGTTTTTTGTCGCCTCCTATCGAGACCGAGTTGTCTCACTCATGTTCGCAAAGTTTATTTTCTTTTGAATGAAACGGATAGCATGCTACCTTTTCTCAAAAAAAAATAATATATATAGAAAAATAAGTTATTATACTATTAATAATATCAAGTTATTTGTGCTATTAAATTTTTTATCTTTAAATAAAAAAATATGTGGTTAGCATAATAGTAATTTTCTAGGATTTAGTGAGTAATTGGTAAAATAGTATGATTTAAATGGTGGAAATGATTAAAGGAATAGATCTAACGATAAAAAATTAGATAGCACCAAATGCTTCCTACTATTAATAGTATAGTAGCCGTACTATATATATATTTTTTAAAAGTACGGAGGCCTCCGTATTTTCAAAAGCATATGAGATGTAATATATATATATATATATATATATATACAGAGAGAGAGAGAGAGAGAGAGAAAGCAGGACTAGTGTGCTATTAGGAGCACGGAGGTTTTCGTGCACCTAAGCCGTTTTCGATGATGAAACTTTCGAATCAACAATCGGCTCTATTAATCTTGATTTAATATATTTGAAATACTTAGAAAATAAATTTTATAATTTTTCATTATCATTTATCTAGTGATCAAAATTTTTAAAATCAATAATTTTTAATAGTTTAGGTGAGCAATGGGAGGGGATTAGGGGGACAGATCAGTGGGTGCAATTGTTGTTTGTAGAAGTCCCACAGTGATCTTCCAAAACAACCGTGATATCTCACTGTAGTCTAATTCACTTTCTTTTTGAATGAAGCCAGTAGCGCACTACCTTTCTCTAAAAAATAATAATAATTTTTAATAGTTAATGTATGTCGTTTATATTTTTAACGATGTAGAAGTATTTAAATCAGATAAAATTTTGATAGAAAAATTTTTATACTATTTACAACAAGATTAATATTTTTGATCGAAAATTTTAATACTACATCATAATTTTTTATAAGATTTCTATTTTTAGCTATTCATTTTTAGTCATTTCGATCACTAGATAAATGATAAAAAAAAATCACAAAATATAATTTTTAAATATTTCAAATATGCTAGATCAAGTCTAATGGAGATGATCATCGATTCGGAAGTTCTATCATCGAAAACAAACTTCATGCTCTTATTAATAACACAATAGTAAGTATATAGGACTAGGACTATATAGTGTGTTATTAGCAGGGACGAAGCCAGAATTTAACTATGAGGGGGGGTCAAAATATATTCAAATAAAAATTTTAATACATCATCATTTTTTTTAAAAAAAAAATTATTAATTACATAATTAATATAAAAATATTAAATTTTTTTAATTTAAAAATATTTAATATTTAATTATTTTATTTATATTATTTTATTCAAATAATTAAAATTTTTTTTAAATATAACCGTAATTCAATTATATCAATGACTTTAACTAAAAGATCTATTAAATTTAGTATAATATTTTATTTAGTTAAATAAAATAGCTTACCAAAAATAGTTAGAAATTTAAAAAATATGAAATAAAAAAAAATTGGAGTTAAGATATATATTTCAAATAGCTTGTAATTACGAGATTCTTAATATATTTTTATCTATTTAAAATATATACGAATAAAAAATAAAAAAAATATATTGGCATAAAAATAAATATTAAAAAGTTAGGGGGGACATTATTATCTAAAAGAGAGAAAGAGATAAATTAGTATCAAGAACTATTGAGTAATATTAAAATATTGAGGGTGGCCATGGCCACCTTGGGCCCTACTATAGTTTCGTCCCTGGCTATTAGGAGCACTGAGGCCTACATGCTGCTGAGCCGCTTTTGATGATAAAATTTTTGAATCAATGATCGGTTCCGTTATACTGAATCTAGCATATTTAAAATATCTAAAAATTTAAATTTTATAGCTTTTCGTTAATATTTACTGTAACGACCCGGCCCACTAACAATAATAACTTATTGGGCCCAAACCACAACCCAAAATACTTAAACTCGGTTATTATTATTAGTGTCCATGTCTCTTATAAATCCAATCACAATTCATTCCCATCCGATGTTTAGGCCTGACGTCCTCGTCAGTCCAACACACAGAGCAACCCAAGATCCACAAGCGATGTGAGACTTGTCTCGCTAGTCCTGTCTTCTAGACCCAAGCTCAGCCGAGACTCGAGAGCAATCCAAGATCAACAAGCGATGTGAGACATGTCTCGCTAGCCCTGTCATCTAGACCCAAGCTAGCCGAGACTCGTCACACACTTCCTGCTGGTTATTGGCTCCGATACCAAATGTAACGACCCGGCCCACTAGCAATAATAACTCGTTAGGCGCAAACCACAATCCAAAATGTTTAAGTCCGGTTATTATTACTAGTGTCCATATCTCTTATAAATTCAATTACAATTCATTTCCATCCAATGTGGAACTATTGGGGTGTCACATTTACTTAGCGAATGAAAGGTTTATTTGTCAATATTTAGATGGACATGTCTCAAAATCTAGTTATGAAAATTTACAAATGTAAAGGATCGAAGAATCTTAGAGCTTTTTGAGGAATTAAATTTGCCCTATTTCTTTCTTGGCAGATGAAGTTGAAGCGAGTTGAAGCTAAAGTTGTGTGATATATATGTCATTTCTTTTATTAGACATTTTCAGTGCCTAAAGCTGCAAAAATAACATGGAAAAGTCAATAAAAAGAAAAAGATAAAAGAAGTAATGCGTCAGTCATAGAAGTAAGACTAAAATTGATCAAGTACATAGTAGTTGCATGTTCACAAGCAACAAGTTTGAACAAATAATTAACTAGAATAATTATTTATAGCACCGTTTTCAATTTTTTGAGAAAAAGATAACATATTATTTACTTTATTTATTTTGAAATAAATTTATTAAAAATATGAAACAACTAGCTTTCGAACTCAGGACCTCGAATATTAATTACCAAGCCTTTTGGCATTTGTGATAGAGACAATTATATAGCATTTTTTTTTATTAGATCAATTTTTTAGATGATATGGTACTGGTACCAATCCAAAGCCTCTCAGCTTTGTCATGGATCCGAATATTAACATTCACTGTATTATTTTGTATGTGGTTTTTTTCTCATATGAAACCCTAAGCTAAAAAGTTCAATAAGACGCCTGTTAATAGTTAAGGGGCAATTGTGACATCTAATTTATGTATTTACAAGGGTAGACATGATAATTACAGCTTCAAATGACATTAATTATGATATTTCCCAACTTTTGTGGGGTAAAAATTAATTAGCCATAGTAACATTTACATCCCATGAGAGGAATTTTAACGATCCGACTAGGTCGACTCACTAGTAATAATAATTTGTTAGGCTTAAATCACCGGTTAAAAATATTTAAGCACAATTATTATTACTTGTGTCACGCCCCGAGTTTAAAAATCCAGTCTGAAATTTTTTTTTTTTTTTTGAATAAATTAGAGTTTGCAAAACGGGCGTAACAGACCGCCACACATATAGGAAATCCCCTATCCAAGAGGATAGGGTCTCTCCTATACATGCACGGCTAGGCTAATCCAATCATCAATCAGCGAGCAATAACTATCTCAACTAAACCATACTAATCATCAGGAATAATCCAAGTATCATACTAACATCAAACTGAAATATCTAAATGAACTGGAAACTGAAATACATAAGTGCAAGTCAACTACAGATAATCGGGGATCTCAATCATCGATCTATGTCATCAGGGGGACAGCTCTATCGTGACAGCCTCACTGGATCGTCCCGACATCCCAGCACCCGAATGACCTGAAAAACAGTCACCCGAGGGTGTGAGACACACCGGAGTGTATCCCAGTGGGCACGACGAGCCGAGCACCAGCTAATCGTACCTACTGGGTACTAAAATCTGCGGATAGTAAGAATCATAGGGTAAAGCTGAACAATAAAGCAGATCTACTGATAATCAACAGAATCCACAGATAGGCTAACTAGGCAGGTAATCAATCATCAAACTACAGATAAGAAATACTGTAAATCAGGATATGTCAGTGATAATCAGTCATAAGAACGGTAGATCATGTATGCTGGAAATCAAAGGCATCCACAATAATCATGCATGAGGAACTGCAAATGATAAAAGCATGTCTACCGATACTAATACTGGAAATAACTGAGCAGCAGTACAAGGTAAAAGTAATGCGTCAATAAGGAGACTACCATCTAATCAACAACCACCATATCGGTCCACAAGACCTCAGGGATATCTCGCCAAACCTGGCACCAACCTGGCTGACATACTCCGGCACCCTCGGGCACTAACCTGGGAGTCGATGCTCCGGCACCCTTGGGCACTAACCTGGGAGTCACGGGTCGTACACAGACCACTTTACCGGTAAAGAACATCTACACGGGTAGCTACTCCGCTGATGTTCGTGAAGTACAGCAGTGCGGGCGATAAATAATGATCAATCTCGCGGTCCGTAGACCGGGTAAATGGCAACATGCCGAGATCTCCACAGTGTATCATCTATCAATGTCTATCAATCAGAATCAATCGATCAGGCAAATCTATGTCCAGGGATAATCACCGGGTAGAATCGAATCAATGCAGGAATAATCATCAACCAACACAATCAAGGATCAGATATATCAAGGTATCAAGAATGCAAGATATAAACCAACTGTATCTAATCACAATATTTGGGAGGAACGGAAGACTAATCATACAGGACTAAACACATATTTTTATTTTGTTTTGAAAATTATTTTGAAATCAAGTTCTTTAGGCCCAAACCTCGAAGAGCGATGCCTTCGTCCTATCAAACAAGAACAGACTCAGGCGACCCTGCGACGCTTGGATAAAAACATTTGTAAAAAGGAAAAACATGTGTTTAGCGGAAGCTCAACTCAGATGCAAGAATATCACAAGTATAGGTCTAATTGGGTCAACGTCAAACAGGAGGATCATAATATGTCAAAAGTAATCACGCATATCGAGTAATGGCTATCATTCAGGATCAAGTAATCGTATATCAGTAAATATCTCAATCATAGGTCAAATCAGATCAATGTCAATCAGAGGGATCATGCTAAGTCAAGGAGGTCAATATATGTCAGGCCAAGTCATATGATCAGTAGGGAAATCAAAAACAGGGGTCCGACAAACTAAGCAACCAGAGGGCCAAAAAGCTGAGGCCCGGTTCGAAGATGACCCACCTGGACGACGGCAGATCCTCGAACTCCCGCACAGCTACTGGGAGGCTGGTGCTGAACAGCTGGGCCCTGAATAATAAGATATGATCAGTAATACTCACGAAAACCCATCCCGACGACGTTACACTAACCGACGGTTCAAACGGGTCAAATCGGTCATTTTATCGATCGATATCTGATTCCTGGTCAACGAGGACCATCGGAACCCTAACAAAATGGCCAGGTAGTGCGTAAATACTGTCTAAGGTCAGCTTGCGTGCTTATTTTGCATTCTGGTCCATAACATCTTTTAATTTGCATAATATTCTTTAGTTAAATACTGTTTTGACTCGTTCTTACAATCCGGGGGTCCAGCGACGACGCCGTAAGTTCCAGCGCGTCACATTCGACGCGACAGACCCCGTGCTCACAACCTTGGGTCAACGCGAAACCCCAGAGCAAAGTTAGCTCTTTAACTCACTACATTGATTGCATTGTTTTGCTCCGATCTTAACATCTGGAAGTCCAGAAACTACGCGGCGAGTTTCAGCGCGTTCAGGACGATGAGACGAAGGTCATGCTCACACAAATTGGGCCAAGACCAGGCCCATTTACAAATTGGCCCATAATATTATTAGGTCCAATATACAACTTTGTTATACTTTAACTTATATTTGATCTAAACCAAATTTAACTAGAGCATCATGATTAAAGGACTAAATAAGGTTGGAGGCTCACCTTGCGTGCGTCGGAGGCCGGCCGGAGAGCTTGCCGGAGCAAGGTGGTGCACCAACTCAAAGCTACCCAAGGCTCGGTTTGGTGTTCTTGGAGTAGCTCGGGTTCAGCTCTGCATCTGAGGCGAGCACACGCTAGAAGGGGTCCCCAGGAGGTCTCGGGTCCAAGCTGGGTCGAGCGGCGGCGGCCGGAGGTGGCGGCGGCCGGAGGAGAGCCCGAAAAGGGTGGCTCGGGTGCAACCTTTAAGCCGAGCCACAGGGGGGTGTCCTAGGTCAAAACAGGGTCAAGGGATTCATAATTGAGGCGTCTAGATCGTACCTGTGCAGTTGGCCGGAGGCCAAAGCGGCGGGGATCGCCGGAGAGGAAACCCGATCCCAACTCGGGTGCAACCCTGGAGCATCAAAGCCTTACGTTAAGGTTGCCATGCAAGGTGACCATCGGCTTGAGAACAAGAAAATAGACTCACCTGCATGGCTTTCCCGGCGTCGGGAAGCGTCGGCGACGCACGGCGGCGGAGCTCGGCCGACCTCGGAGGAGCTCCAATGGCGGATTCCGGCCGGTTGTGTTCGGGCTGGTGAAACTTGGACCAGAAGGTCCCACTTGGTACCAGGAGGCTTCTGGTGGTGGTGGACGGCGGCTCCGGTGAGCGGCGGCGCCGGACGGCGACGATCGGCCGTTTGTGAAGAAAGCCCGAAGCTAGGGCAGTCTCGGTTGGCCCCGATCCTGATCCGATCGGGCCCGGCTTTGGTGGAGAGGTTCCAGTCGACGGGAAGAATCGTTCCAACGGTGCTGATCTGGGTTTGATCGGTCGGATGGAGGCGACGGTCAGCGGCGGCCAAGAACACAATAATCCGATGGAATGGCTCCCGCCGGCGATCGGGTCGGCGGCGCCGGCCCCAGTCTGCACCCGACCGAACCTCTCGGCGTCAGGAATACAAAGGTTGTGCTCAAGAACCCGAATGCACAAGAAAGTCCCAAGAGCTTACCTCGCCGGAGTTTAGCAAGGTGATGCTGTCATCCGCGGCGGCGCCCGGCGGCGGCAGGGACCGGGACCACCACAGCCTGGTTGCGGCTTCCCAGGGGACTCCTCCAGACCGGGTCTGGACCTCTCCAAACCTCCTTGATCACCTTCTCTCCAACCACCCGAGAGCAAGGTGGTATTCTCTCTCTCTTTTCCGGCAAGGGGAGGCGGTGGCCGGTGCGGGGAGACCCCGGGGAGCGCGGCAGAGAAGGGGAGGAAGTTGTTGGGGCGGCTAGGGGCAGAGCTTAAGGTTTAGGCTGTAGGGAAACCCTAGCCGTATACATGCATATATATATAGGGTTAGTAACACTTGCATTTTAGCCCTTCTAGGTTTTCTATTTACTGTTAGGTCCTCTACTGTATTTTTCTTTCACTCTCAGGTCCCTCACTAGGGAGTGGCACCATAATCGAGGCAACAAATACAGGGTTTTAAGTGCAAAAACTGCATTTTCCGATGCTTTTCACGCTTTTCGAGGAGATCCGAGCGTCAGATCGAAAAACGGACATCGCCAGGACGTCCGGCTCGACGATGCCTATCAAGTAGCGATCTTCGTTTTTCGAGAAAATGCCCAGATAAAATTTCGTTCCATAAAAACTGTCTAATTTTACAGTTTTCACGCTTTTCGAAATTCCAGAGTCGTCAAACAGAATTTTCGACTGCGCCATTGCGTTCAGAACATCGAAATTAGCTAGAATTGACTACTCGAACCACTATATTAGGAGTCCAGATAGTAAATTGGCCAACGTTGGCGCGAAGGGGAATCAAATTCAAGGTTTACTGTTCATCAACAGTCCCAAGCACTATGCACTTAAGTCGCGGGTCCCGCCCGCTTCTTCGTCAATTTCTGGAAGATCCGACCATCGGATCTGAACATGCTTAATATGGTTTTCACTCGATTCGACGAGACGGTCGTGCTGGTGATCTCGGATCTTCGAGATTAGGCTCGGGTTGCAAAGTGGTATTTTTGGCCCACTAATTGTGCAATTTACACTGCAGAAAAGGGGCACTGAGGCTACTCTTGCCATTCATAATTCAAAATCGACTAGACTTTTATTCTTTTCCTTTTTATTTAATTACAAAATTTCAAGTTCTTACATCTCTCCCACCAAAAAGGAAGTTTCGTCCCTGAAACTTAATACAACTAAGAACCAAATTAATGGGAGTAACGCTCCATCATGGTTGTCCCATTGTACTTTGACGTAGGGGATCGATCTGTTCCTCAGCTTCTTTTCATCTCGAGCCAGGATCTTTAGTGGTACCTCATCATGGCTCAGATCCTCGCGAAGCTGGACAGCGGTGGGGCTGATAATGTGGGAAGGATCCCTGATCCGTGATCATTAGCAGCTCTGGGGACACGTTCTTTCGGCTCAAGGCATCTTGTACTGTGTGGTTTGTGATAACACTAGGGTTCACAATTCTGTTTCATCCAAACTGCTAAAGATTCTGGTTCATTTATTGTTCATTTGTACTACCACTTATTTCTATTATCGAATCAGTTGCAAGATCTGGCGAGATCAACATGGCTTGTGGCCGCAAGCTCGAACGAATGTCTACATTAATGACAAATATAATCTGTCCACTATGTACACGACTATCTGAGACCTACCTAAGGTCCAACATGGTCTGGAATATCAATACTGAAACTATAACATCGTCGTCCAAAGACAACCTTGGAAACTAAATTTAAGTAAGCAGACAAATAGACCCAATCATGATATTCCCCTTTTCAGGGTGGGGTATTTCCTCAGCTCTTTCGACAGTACGTTGTCTGCAGCCAACGTGCTTATCAAAAGAAAAGTGAAATACCAGAGATCTGTCGCCAACATCAAGTTGGGGACACGACTCCTACCGGAGTCAACAGAAGATATAACTCATACCTCATGACACAAATCTCTACGCCGATACTATAAACCTATATCAACTACAAATCAGATTCCTTTAGAATGAAAGTCAAATTCCTCAAGCTATCATCATCTCTATCAAAGTAATCGTGAATCCCAAATTAGTTTACACTGATCAGGGTTGGGACACGATTCATTAAGGTCTAATATTTGCTGGATGTCGTCAGGAAAGCGTCTCATAAGTGTGAAAGTACACCTGAACTCCTAACCGCTAGACAAATACCCCGCGCTCTCACGTGACAAGTCATCCTAGGGTTCATCCTAACCAGTTCCTAATCATCTTTTCCTAGGTACCGTGTACCTATGCTCTGATACCATCTAATCTGTCACGCCCCGAGTTTAAAAATCCAGTCTGAAATTTTTTTTTTTTTTTTGAATAAATTAGAGTTTGCAAAACGGGCGTAACAGACCGCCACACATATAGGAAATCCCCTATCCAAGAGGATAGGGTCTCTCCTATACATGCACGGCTAGGCTAATCCAATCATCAATCAGCGAGCAATAACTATCTCAACTAAACCATACTAATCATCAGGAATAATCCAAGTATCATACTAACATCAAACTGAAATATCTAAATGAACTGGAAACTGAAATACATAAGTGCAAGTCAACTACAGATAATCGGGGATCTCAATCATCGATCTATGTCATCAGGGGGACAGCTCTATCGTGACAGCCTCACTGGATCGTCCCGACATCCCAGCACCCGAATGACCTGAAAAACAGTCACCCGAGGGTGTGAGACACACCGGAGTGTATCCCAGTGGGCACGACGAGCCGAGCACCAGCTAATCGTACCTACTGGGTACTAAAATCTGCGGATAGTAAGAATCATAGGGTAAAGCTGAACAATAAAGCAGATCTACTGATAATCAACAGAATCCACAGATAGGCTAACTAGGCAGGTAATCAATCATCAAACTACAGATAAGAAATACTGTAAATCAGGATATGTCAGTGATAATCAGTCATAAGAACGGTAGATCATGTATGCTGGAAATCAAAGGCATCCACAATAATCATGCATGAGGAACTGCAAATGATAAAAGCATGTCTACCGATACTAATACTGGAAATAACTGAGCAGCAGTACAAGGTAAAAGTAATGCGTCAATAAGGAGACTACCATCTAATCAACAACCACCATATCGGTCCACAAGACCTCAGGGATATCTCGCCAAACCTGGCACCAACCTGGCTGACATACTCCGGCACCCTCGGGCACTAACCTGGGAGTCGATGCTCCGGCACCCTTGGGCACTAACCTGGGAGTCACGGGTCGTACACAGACCACTTTACCGGTAAAGAACATCTACACGGGTAGCTACTCCGCTGATGTTCGTGAAGTACAGCAGTGCGGGCGATAAATAATGATCAATCTCGCGGTCCGTAGACCGGGTAAATGGCAACATGCCGAGATCTCCACAGTGTATCATCTATCAATGTCTATCAATCAGAATCAATCGATCAGGCAAATCTATGTCCAGGGATAATCACCGGGTAGAATCGAATCAATGCAGGAATAATCATCAACCAACACAATCAAGGATCAGATATATCAAGGTATCAAGAATGCAAGATATAAACCAACTGTATCTAATCACAATATTTGGGAGGAACGGAAGACTAATCATACAGGACTAAACACATATTTTTATTTTGTTTTGAAAATTATTTTGAAATCAAGTTCTTTAGGCCCAAACCTCGAAGAGCGATGCCTTCGTCCTATCAAACAAGAACAGACTCAGGCGACCCTGCGACGCTTGGATAAAAACATTTGTAAAAAGGAAAAACATGTGTTTAGCGGAAGCTCAACTCAGATGCAAGAATATCACAAGTATAGGTCTAATTGGGTCAACGTCAAACAGGAGGATCATAATATGTCAAAAGTAATCACGCATATCGAGTAATGGCTATCATTCAGGATCAAGTAATCGTATATCAGTAAATATCTCAATCATAGGTCAAATCAGATCAATGTCAATCAGAGGGATCATGCTAAGTCAAGGAGGTCAATATATGTCAGGCCAAGTCATATGATCAGTAGGGAAATCAAAAACAGGGGTCCGACAAACTAAGCAACCAGAGGGCCAAAAAGCTGAGGCCCGGTTCGAAGATGACCCACCTGGACGACGGCAGATCCTCGAACTCCCGCACAGCTACTGGGAGGCTGGTGCTGAACAGCTGGGCCCTGAATAATAAGATATGATCAGTAATACTCACGAAAACCCATCCCGACGACGTTACACTAACCGACGGTTCAAACGGGTCAAATCGGTCATTTTATCGATCGATATCTGATTCCTGGTCAACGAGGACCATCGGAACCCTAACAAAATGGCCAGGTAGTGCGTAAATACTGTCTAAGGTCAGCTTGCGTGCTTATTTTGCATTCTGGTCCATAACATCTTTTAATTTGCATAATATTCTTTAGTTAAATACTGTTTTGACTCGTTCTTACAATCCGGGGGTCCAGCGACGACGCCGTAAGTTCCAGCGCGTCACATTCGACGCGACAGACCCCGTGCTCACAACCTTGGGTCAACGCGAAACCCCAGAGCAAAGTTAGCTCTTTAACTCACTACATTGATTGCATTGTTTTGCTCCGATCTTAACATCTGGAAGTCCAGAAACTACGCGGCGAGTTTCAGCGCGTTCAGGACGATGAGACGAAGGTCATGCTCACACAAATTGGGCCAAGACCAGGCCCATTTACAAATTGGCCCATAATATTATTAGGTCCAATATACAACTTTGTTATACTTTAACTTATATTTGATCTAAACCAAATTTAACTAGAGCATCATGATTAAAGGACTAAATAAGGTTGGAGGCTCACCTTGCGTGCGTCGGAGGCCGGCCGGAGAGCTTGCCGGAGCAAGGTGGTGCACCAACTCAAAGCTACCCAAGGCTCGGTTTGGTGTTCTTGGAGTAGCTCGGGTTCAGCTCTGCATCTGAGGCGAGCACACGCTAGAAGGGGTCCCCAGGAGGTCTCGGGTCCAAGCTGGGTCGAGCGGCGGCGGCCGGAGGTGGCGGCGGCCGGAGGAGAGCCCGAAAAGGGTGGCTCGGGTGCAACCTTTAAGCCGAGCCACAGGGGGGTGTCCTAGGTCAAAACAGGGTCAAGGGATTCATAATTGAGGCGTCTAGATCGTACCTGTGCAGTTGGCCGGAGGCCAAAGCGGCGGGGATCGCCGGAGAGGAAACCCGATCCCAACTCGGGTGCAACCCTGGAGCATCAAAGCCTTACGTTAAGGTTGCCATGCAAGGTGACCATCGGCTTGAGAACAAGAAAATAGACTCACCTGCATGGCTTTCCCGGCGTCGGGAAGCGTCGGCGACGCACGGCGGCGGAGCTCGGCCGACCTCGGAGGAGCTCCAATGGCGGATTCCGGCCGGTTGTGTTCGGGCTGGTGAAACTTGGACCAGAAGGTCCCACTTGGTACCAGGAGGCTTCTGGTGGTGGTGGACGGCGGCTCCGGTGAGCGGCGGCGCCGGACGGCGACGATCGGCCGTTTGTGAAGAAAGCCCGAAGCTAGGGCAGTCTCGGTTGGCCCCGATCCTGATCCGATCGGGCCCGGCTTTGGTGGAGAGGTTCCAGTCGACGGGAAGAATCGTTCCAACGGTGCTGATCTGGGTTTGATCGGTCGGATGGAGGCGACGGTCAGCGGCGGCCAAGAACACAATAATCCGATGGAATGGCTCCCGCCGGCGATCGGGTCGGCGGCGCCGGCCCCAGTCTGCACCCGACCGAACCTCTCGGCGTCAGGAATACAAAGGTTGTGCTCAAGAACCCGAATGCACAAGAAAGTCCCAAGAGCTTACCTCGCCGGAGTTTAGCAAGGTGATGCTGTCATCCGCGGCGGCGCCCGGCGGCGGCAGGGACCGGGACCACCACAGCCTGGTTGCGGCTTCCCAGGGGACTCCTCCAGACCGGGTCTGGACCTCTCCAAACCTCCTTGATCACCTTCTCTCCAACCACCCGAGAGCAAGGTGGTATTCTCTCTCTCTTTTCCGGCAAGGGGAGGCGGTGGCCGGTGCGGGGAGACCCCGGGGAGCGCGGCAGAGAAGGGGAGGAAGTTGTTGGGGCGGCTAGGGGCAGAGCTTAAGGTTTAGGCTGTAGGGAAACCCTAGCCGTATACATGCATATATATATAGGGTTAGTAACACTTGCATTTTAGCCCTTCTAGGTTTTCTATTTACTGTTAGGTCCTCTACTGTATTTTTCTTTCACTCTCAGGTCCCTCACTAGGGAGTGGCACCATAATCGAGGCAACAAATACAGGGTTTTAAGTGCAAAAACTGCATTTTCCGATGCTTTTCACGCTTTTCGAGGAGATCCGAGCGTCAGATCGAAAAACGGACATCGCCAGGACGTCCGGCTCGACGATGCCTATCAAGTAGCGATCTTCGTTTTTCGAGAAAATGCCCAGATAAAATTTCGTTCCATAAAAACTGTCTAATTTTACAGTTTTCACGCTTTTCGAAATTCCAGAGTCGTCAAACAGAATTTTCGACTGCGCCATTGCGTTCAGAACATCGAAATTAGCTAGAATTGACTACTCGAACCACTATATTAGGAGTCCAGATAGTAAATTGGCCAACGTTGGCGCGAAGGGGAATCAAATTCAAGGTTTACTGTTCATCAACAGTCCCAAGCACTATGCACTTAAGTCGCGGGTCCCGCCCGCTTCTTCGTCAATTTCTGGAAGATCCGACCATCGGATCTGAACATGCTTAATATGGTTTTCACTCGATTCGACGAGACGGTCGTGCTGGTGATCTCGGATCTTCGAGATTAGGCTCGGGTTGCAAAGTGGTATTTTTGGCCCACTAATTGTGCAATTTACACTGCAGAAAAGGGGCACTGAGGCTACTCTTGCCATTCATAATTCAAAATCGACTAGACTTTTATTCTTTTCCTTTTTATTTAATTACAAAATTTCAAGTTCTTACAAACTTTATAATTGGTCAGTTAAACTAGCAATAGACCTATTATCTTATCATTCAGACTGTAACTCAGTCAAGACTCATCACTACTTCCGGATGGTGATTGGCACTTAAAAAATTAAGATCCGAACTACTATACTCTAGCCCAAACATAGTTGTCCTGGTATTATTACATCATGTTCATGATCTCTTATAAAACCAATCACAATTCTATTCTCCGATGAGGGATATAGGGTGTCACGTTAATTTTCGAGTGCAAATAAAATTAAAAAACGATTTAAGAACGAACTTAAATGAAACAGATCAGATCTTATGAGTGAAACCATTATATTTTTTTTACCTTCTTTTGTTCTAGAAGCATATTTTGTGGTAATGATTGAACATTATTATATTCCCTTTCATCAAATAGTAAATTTTTTGTTTCTTTTGTGATTATTTTTTCTGCAAATTTTTTGTTTCACATAATTCTTGTGGTGTATCATTTTCTTTCATTCTGTTTTGTGATTTATTTTTTTATAATTATTATTTTTTGTATTTATTTGTGCACGCTCTTCCATAACAAAAGTACAAAACTTATATAATGAAGTTTATTGAAGTGTATTCACACATGATCTAAGCTCACCCATTAGGCGAAGATATCATAAAGTAAAATCGTAGAACTGAAATAACCGACGTTATTATTTCTAAGATAACATCTTAATTAGAGAACTTATTGCTAAAAAATCAGATTGAATATGCAACTAAATTATCGTTCAATAAATCACTTTGAATGAAACTATTTTTTAACTATTCCATTGTGGGTATGGTCCTTGGGCCAAAACCACTAGGAAGGTTGTTTGCCTGACAACAAAATATTATTATATTTATTGTTAGTTGAGGGGAGTTTAACCAATCACTGAGAATAATAGGGAACAGTACAATGGCTTCTTTTCTAGCGTCGGGCTTCTTCTCCTTCTTCCTCCTTCTCCATAGAAGGAAAAATAATAAATAAATAAAAATAAAAAAATTTTCTAGATCTTCGTGATTCAATAAAAATTATCCATAACGATGGTAGAGGTGAGGATAAGAGAGATATATTAGATGGACCCTATGTGATTTATTTAAAATGATTTTTAAAAATACAGTCGATCTAAAGATAATGATATATCTAGATATGTTCTTAATGATAGACGTGTTTAAAATCATTTTAAAATTATTATATAGATATATCTATATATATATATATATAGAGTTTATAATATTTTTTAAAGTACAATTATATTCATGTTATAAATTTTTT
>CM054952.1:870139-892639 GCA_029168755.2 Tillandsia fasciculata
AAGCTGGACAGCGGTGGCTGATAATGTGGAAGGTCCCTGATCCGTGATCATTAGCAGCTCTGGGGACACGTTCTTTCGGCTCAAGGCATCTTGTACTGTGTGGTTTGTGATAACACTAGGGGTCACAATTTTTTTCATTTCACCAAACTGCTAAAGATTCTGGTTCATTTATTGTTCATTTGTACTACCACTTATTTCTATTATCGAATCAGTTGCAAGATCTGGCAGATCAACATGGCTTGTGGCCGCAAGCTCGAACGAATGTCTACATTAATGACAAATATATCTGTCCACTATGTACACGACTATCTGAGACCTACCTAAGGTCCACATGGTCTGGATATCAATACTGAAACTATAACATCGTCGTCCAAAGACAACCTTGGAAACTAAATTTAAGTAAGCAGACAAATAGACCCAATCATGATATTCCCCTTTTCAGGGTGGGGTATTTCCTCAGCTCTTTCGACAGTACGTTGTCTGCAGCCAACGTGCTTATCAAAGAAAAGTGAAATACCAGAGATCTGTCGCCAACATCAAGTTGGGGACACGACTCCTACCGGAGTCAACAGAAGATATAACTCATACCTCATGACACAAATCTCTACGCCGATACTATAAACCTATATCAACTACAAATCAGATTCCTTTAGAATGAAAGTCAAATTCCTCAAGCTATCATCATCTCTATCAAAGTAATCGTGAATCCCAAATTAGTTTACACTGATCAGGGTTGGGACACGATTCATTAAGGTCTAATATTTGCTGGATGTCGTCAGGAAAGCGTCTCATAAGTGTGAAAGTACACCTGAACTCCTAACCGCTAGACAAATACCCCGCGCTCTCACGTGACAAGTCATCCTAGGGTTCATCCTAACCAGTTCCTAATCATCTTTTCCTAGGTACCGTGTACCTATGCTCTGATACCATCTAATCTGTCACGCCCCGAGTTTAAAATCCAGTCTGAAATTTTTTTTTTTTTTTTGAATAAATTAGAGTTTGCAAAACGGGCGTAACAGACCGCCACACATATAGGAAATCCCCTATCCAAGAGGATAGGGTCTCTCCTATACATGCACGGCTAGGCTAATCCAATCATCAATCAGCGAGCAATAACTATCTCAACTAAACCATACTAATCATCAGGAATAATCCAAGTATCATACTAACATCAAACTGAAATATCTAAATGAACTGGAAACTGAAATACATAAGTGCAAGTCAACTACAGATAATCGGGGATCTCAATCATCGATCTATGTCATCAGGGGGACAGCTCTATCGTGACAGCCTCACTGGATCGTCCCGACATCCCAGCACCCGAATGACCTGAAAAACAGTCACCCGAGGGTGTGAGACACACCGGAGTGTATCCCAGTGGGCACGACGAGCCGAGCACCAGCTAATCGTACCTACTGGGTACTAAAATCTGCGGATAGTAAGAATCATAGGGTAAAGCTGAACAATAAAGCAGATCTACTGATAATCAACAGAATCCACAGATAGGCTAACTAGGCAGGTAATCAATCATCAAACTACAGATAAGAAATACTGTAAATCAGGATATGTCAGTGATAATCAGTCATAAGAACGGTAGATCATGTATGCTGGAAATCAAAGGCATCCACAATAATCATGCATGAGGAACTGCAAATGATAAAAGCATGTCTACCGATACTAATACTGGAAATAACTGAGCAGCAGTACAAGGTAAAAGTAATGCGTCAATAAGGAGACTACCATCTAATCAACAACCACCATATCGGTCCACAAGACCTCAGGGATATCTCGCCAAACCTGGCACCAACCTGGCTGACATACTCCGGCACCCTCGGGCACTAACCTGGGAGTCGATGCTCCGGCACCCTTGGGCACTAACCTGGGAGTCACGGGTCGTACACAGACCACTTTACCGGTAAAGAACATCTACACGGGTAGCTACTCCGCTGATGTTCGTGAAGTACAGCAGTGCGGGCGATAAATAATGATCAATCTCGCGGTCCGTAGACCGGGTAAATGGCAACATGCCGAGATCTCCACAGTGTATCATCTATCAATGTCTATCAATCAGAATCAATCGATCAGGCAAATCTATGTCCAGGGATAATCACCGGGTAGAATCGAATCAATGCAGGAATAATCATCAACCAACACAATCAAGGATCAGATATATCAAGGTATCAAGAATGCAAGATATAAACCAACTGTATCTAATCACAATATTTGGGAGGAACGGAAGACTAATCATACAGGACTAAACACATATTTTTATTTTGTTTTGAAAATTATTTTGAAATCAAGTTCTTTAGGCCCAAACCTCGAAGAGCGATGCCTTCGTCCTATCAAACAAGAACAGACTCAGGCGACCCTGCGACGCTTGGATAAAAACATTTGTAAAAAGGAAAAACATGTGTTTAGCGGAAGCTCAACTCAGATGCAAGAATATCACAAGTATAGGTCTAATTGGGTCAACGTCAAACAGGAGGATCATAATATGTCAAAAGTAATCACGCATATCGAGTAATGGCTATCATTCAGGATCAAGTAATCGTATATCAGTAAATATCTCAATCATAGGTCAAATCAGATCAATGTCAATCAGAGGGATCATGCTAAGTCAAGGAGGTCAATATATGTCAGGCCAAGTCATATGATCAGTAGGGAAATCAAAAACAGGGGTCCGACAAACTAAGCAACCAGAGGGCCAAAAAGTTGAGGCCCGGTTCGAAGATGACCCACCTGGACGACGGCAGATCCTCGAACTCCCGCACAGCTACTGGGAGGCTGGTGCTGAACAGCTGGGCCCTGAATAATAAGATATGATCAGTAATACTCACGAAAACCCATCCCGACGACGTTACACTAACCGACGGTTCAAACGGGTCAAATCGGTCATTTTATCGATCGATATCTGATTCCTGGTCAACGAGGACCATCGGAACCCTAACAAAATGGCCAGGTAGTGCGTAAATACTGTCTAAGGTCAGCTTGCGTGCTTATTTTGCATTCTGGTCCATAACATCTTTTAATTTGCATAATATTCTTTAGTTAAATACTGTTTTGACTCGTTCTTACAATCCGGGGGTCCAGCGACGACGCCGTAAGTTCCAGCGCGTCACATTCGACGCGACAGACCCCGTGCTCACAACCTTGGGTCAACGCGAAACCCCAGAGCAAAGTTAGCTCTTTAACTCACTACATTGATTGCATTGTTTTGCTCCGATCTTAACATCTGGAAGTCCAGAAACTACGCGGCGAGTTTCAGCGCGTTCAGGACGATGAGACGAAGGTCATGCTCACACAAATTGGGCCAAGACCAGGCCCATTTACAAATTGGCCCATAATATTATTAGGTCCAATATACAACTTTGTTATACTTTAACTTATATTTGATCTAAACCAAATTTAACTAGAGCATCATGATTAAAGGACTAAATAAGGTTGGAGGCTCACCTTGCGTGCGTCGGAGGCCGGCCGGAGAGCTTGCCGGAGCAAGGTGGTGCACCAACTCAAAGCTACCCAAGGCTCGGTTTGGTGTTCTTGGAGTAGCTCGGGTTCAGCTCTGCATCTGAGGCGAGCACACGCTAGAAGGGGTCCCCAGGAGGTCTCGGGTCCAAGCTGGGTCGAGCGGCGGCGGCCGGAGGTGGCGGCGGCCGGAGGAGAGCCCGAAAAGGGTGGCTCGGGTGCAACCTTTAAGCCGAGCCACAGGGGGGTGTCCTAGGTCAAAACAGGGTCAAGGGATTCATAATTGAGGCGTCTAGATCGTACCTGTGCAGTTGGCCGGAGGCCAAAGCGGCGGGGATCGCCGGAGAGGAAACCCGATCCCAACTCGGGTGCAACCCTGGAGCATCAAAGCCTTACGTTAAGGTTGCCATGCAAGGTGACCATCGGCTTGAGAACAAGAAAATAGACTCACCTGCATGGCTTTCCCGGCGTCGGGAAGCGTCGGCGACGCACGGCGGCGGAGCTCGGCCGACCTCGGAGGAGCTCCAATGGCGGATTCCGGCCGGTTGTGTTCGGGCTGGTGAAACTTGGACCAGAAGGTCCCACTTGGTACCAGGAGGCTTCTGGTGGTGGTGGACGGCGGCTCCGGTGAGCGGCGGCGCCGGACGGCGACGATCGGCCGTTTGTGAAGAAAGCCCGAAGCTAGGGCAGTCTCGGTTGGCCCCGATCCTGATCCGATCGGGCCCGGCTTTGGTGGAGAGGTTCCAGTCGACGGGAAGAATCGTTCCAACGGTGCTGATCTGGGTTTGATCGGTCGGATGGAGGCGACGGTCAGCGGCGGCCAAGAACACAATAATCCGATGGAATGGCTCCCGCCGGCGATCGGGTCGGCGGCGCCGGCCCCAGTCTGCACCCGACCGAACCTCTCGGCGTCAGGAATACAAAGGTTGTGCTCAAGAACCCGAATGCACAAGAAAGTCCCAAGAGCTTACCTCGCCGAGTTTAGCAAGGTGATGCTGTCATCCGCGGCGGCGCCCGGCGGCGGCAGGGACCGGGACCACCACAGCCTGGTTGCGGCTTCCCAGGGGACTCCTCCAGACCGGGTCTGGACCTCTCCAAACCTCCTTGATCACCTTCTCTCCAACCACCCGAGAGCAAGGTGGTATTCTCTCTCTCTTTTCCGGCAAGGGGAGGCGGTGGCCGGTGCGGGGAGACCCCGGGGAGCGCGGCAGAGAAGGGGAGGAAGTTGTTGGGGCGGCTAGGGCAGAGCTTAAGGTTTAGGCTGTAGGGAAACCCTAGCCGTATACATGCATATATATATAGGGTTAGTAACACTTGCATTTTAGCCCTTCTAGGTTTTCTATTTACTGTTAGGTCCTCTACTGTATTTTTCTTTCACTCTCAGGTCCCTCACTAGGGAGTGGCACCATAATCGAGGCAACAAATACAGGTTTTAAGTGCAAAAACTGCATTTTCCGATGCTTTTCACGCTTTTCGAGGAGATCCGAGCGTCAGATCGAAAAACGGACATCGCCAGGACGTCCGGCTCGACGATGCCTATCAAGTAGCGATCTTCGTTTTTCGAGAAAATGCCCAGATAAAATTTCGTTCCATAAAAACTGTCTAATTTTACAGTTTTCATGCTTTTCGAAATTCCAGAGTCGTCAAACAGAATTTTCGACTGCGCCATTGCGTTCAGAACATCGAAATTAGCTAGAATTGACTACTCGAACCACTATATTAGGAGTCCAGATAGTAAATTGGCCAACGTTGGCGCGAAGGGGAATCAAATTCAAGGTTTACTGTTCATCAACAGTCCCAAGCACTATGCACTTAAGTCGCGGGTCCCGCCCGCTTCTTCGTCAATTTCTGGAAGATCCGACCATCGGATCTGAACATGCTTAATATGGTTTTCACTCGATTCGACGAGACGGTCGTGCTGGTGATCTCGGATCTTCGAGATTAGGCTCGGGTTGCAAAGTGGTATTTTTGGCCCACTAATTGTGCAATTTACACTGCAGAAAAGGGGCACTGAGGCTACTCTTGCCATTCATAATTCAAAATCGACTAGACTTTTATTCTTTTCCTTTTTATTTAATTACAAAATTTCAAGTTCTTACAACTTGTCATCTTGTCATTTAGATCATAGCATAGCCTATCATCTTATCATTCAGACTCTAACTCAGTCAAGACTCATCACATACTTCCGGCTGGTGATTGGCACTTATACTAAATGTAACGATCCGACCTACTATACTACTAGCCCAAAATACTTAAGTCCCGTTATTATTACTCATATTCATGATCTCTTATAAACCCAATCACAATTCTATTCTCATCCGATGAGGGACTATTAGGGTGTCACGTTATATTTTCTCAGTGCAATAAAATTTAAAAAACGATTTAAGAAAAATTAAATGAAACAGATCAGATCTTATGAGTAGAAACCCATTAAGATTTTTTTTTACCTTCTTTTGTTCTAGAAGCAATTTTGTGTAATGTATTGAACATTATTATATTCCCTTTCATCAAATAGTAAATTTTTTTTTCTTTTGTGATTATTTTTTCCTGCAAATTTTTTTTTCACATAAATTCTTGTGTTTATCATTTTCTTTCATTCGTTTTGTGATTTATTTATTTTATAATTATTATTTTTTGTATTTATTTGTGCACGCTCTTCCTAACAAAAGTTACAAAACCTTATATAATGAAGTTTATGAAAGTGTATTCACACATGATCTAAGCTCCCCCATACATGAGATATATAAAGTAAAATGTAGAACTTGAATAAAGAGGTTATTATTTCTAAGATAACATCTTAATTAAGAAATTATTGCTAAAAAATCAGATTGAATTAATGAAACTATAATTATCGTTCAATAATCACTTTGAATGAAACTATTTTTTAACTATTCCAATTGTGGGTATGGTCCAGTGGGCACAAACACTAGGAAGGTTGTTTGCCTACAACACATATTATTATATATTATATGTTAGTTGAGGGGAGTTTAACCAATCACTGAGAATAATAGGGAACAGTACAAGGGCTTCTTTCTTCTAGCTTGGGCTTCTTCCTCCTTCTTCCTCCTTCTCCATAGAAGGAAAAATAAATAAATAAATAAAAATAAAAAAATTATTCTAGATCTTCGTGATTGCAATAAAAATTATAATAACGATGAAGGTGATGATAAGAGAGATATATTAGATGTGACCTATGTGATCTATTTAAAATGATTTTTAAAAATACAGTCGATCTAAAGATAATGATATATCTAGATATGTTCTTAATGGATAGACGTGTTTAAAATATTTTTAATATATATATATATATATATATATATATATATATATATAGAGTTTATATATTTTTTAAAGTACAATTATATTCATGCTTATAAATTTTTTATCATTGAATTTGTATTGATATTTGTGTTTTTTATTTTATCTTTCTCTCTCTTTAGTTGGCTTTACAAAAATACAAATTTCAATACAAATTCAATGATAAAATATTTATAAATATGAATGGACTTGCATTTTTAAAAATATATAAGTTCTACTATATATATATATATATAATGGTCTAATAGTAATCTCAATTTTGTTTCGGTTCCATTCTAAAGAATAAAGGAATAGGTTGAAAATATCTCGCTCTTTTATAAGTCGTGAATGAAGAGGAATCACGAAGAAGAATCGTTATTTGTAATTCGTCTTTGAAAATCAAAAATTATAATAGAAGGTACGATTTTAACATGAATATGGCATATATATATATATATATATATATATATATATATATATAACAAGATATATATACTAGAAATTAACTTTCACTCGGTGCATGGCGCGTGGCTTAGCGTTTATTGAATTTTTGAATGATTTTGCCTACAAGCAACATGAAGAACATAAGTGAGAATACAAATTACTTGGTCGTAGCCCCATATTGGTTGCTTTGCTTTTTGGGTAAACTAATTAATGTACTGGTGGTCGCACATCGAAAAATCTTGTTAACCCACCAACCATAACAGCATTAGTTGTAACTGTGTCTAAAGATAATATAAAGGTGACAGTGATGCTGTGAATGTCACAATATGAACCTGCAACATGGATTTGATTAGTATATATGTATGTTCTCTGTCACACAAATTAACTTATATCAGTAAAAGTTATATGTTATTAGTGATGTATATATATATATATATATCATGCGCGCTTTACATGAATTGTACATGGTGTGTAAAAAGCCAAAAATATGTTGTGATAAAGAGGAATCAATTAATCCTGAATTGTCATTGTGGCACTTTAAGTGAAAATTTATAGTGGCTTCTATTAGTCCATGAAAACTCTGAATCACATGCATAAAATTTAAATTGGAAATTAACTTTAAAATTCTCTACATTTTTGGTTATCATCAATCCATCACCTAAATAAATCGCAAATTTTCTTTCTTTTTTATTCCCCTATGGGAAACTAATTTCATACAGTTTTTTTAAGTGCACGTATTCTTATAGATCAAAATACTGCGCTACGCCTCCGTATCAATTATCTGATCAACTAAATTAATTTTCAATGTCAATTTTTTTTTGTGGAACTTAATAACTTTTTTGCGGAGTAGGAAGCCTTGTTTTTTTTAAAAAAAAAGGGGAAAAAAAAATAAATAAATAAAAAAACTGTCCCTTGAAATATAGGGTTTTGGCCGAGTACCCCTACCTGTTCATTAATTAAATGGAAACAAGCATTAATTTTGTTGTGCAATAGTGCAATAGAAATAGGCTAGCTCATGGCTAGGGAAAAGATTCCAACCTCGGATGTACAACTCTGAACAGGTCTAAATGTATACAGCTATATATATATATATATATATATATATATAGAGAGAGAGAGAGAGAGAGAGAGAGAGAGAGAGAGAGAGAGAAAGAAGAATTTATATATTTTTAAAAGTATAAGTAAAAATATGTTTGCAAATTTTTTATCATTGAATTTACATTGAGATTTGTGCTTTTGTAAAGTCAACTAAAAGGAAAAAGAGAAAAAATAAATAATACAAATCTCAATGAAAATTCAATAATAAAACACTCACAAGCATACTTTTGCTTGTGTTATATATATATATATATATATATATATATATATATATATATATATATATATATATATATATATATTATCTTTATTAGACATTGCAGGAATGTAATAAAAGGGTAAATATAAGTGTACACCCCATAAAGGGTGTACATCTTACACCTCACCTCATTCTGAGGTGGAGTGAATTTTACTGGTCACATCAAAATGATCAGTAAAAAAAATCCCACCCCAAAATGAAATACAGTATAGGATATACACCCCTTATAGAGTGTACAGTTAGTATCCCCTAAAAATTCTCATATCTTTAAACATAGGAATATTGGTTTAATATTATTGTAAATAATGTATAAAACTTTCTGTAGTATATATCAGCTTAAGCTTTTGTGTCGGTCCAAACTTTTTAACATCATATCAAAGTCATGTCGACGAACAAGGTTTTTATGGAGACCTACCTGATCTTTTGTAAGATCAAAAGCAACTATAAATAGATCAACAAAATCTGAAGAAACTATTGCATTTATTTGGCTTAAAGTATAGAAAATTAAACAATTAAACACTTCAAAAAGTTTTTCAAAGAACCAATTTGTTTTATCTGAAAATTGAATCAGTAAAGCCTACGGGCCATCCCTAATTTGCAGAGCAAAACTTTAGGTAAAAATTATATTGAACTGACCTAAACTTTGGACTATTTTTACTATACTTTCAAAATTTTAATTTTACTACCGATCAACCTTTCAATTTATTTAATTTAATTTAATAGACGATATTTTGACATCAAAATTTAGGCTAAATATTTATTTTAATACATTTATAATTGCGAGAATTATATATATGAAGCATACTAATTAAATGATGTATTCAAATTTAAAATAAAAATGTCGTTGACTAATTCAAATTAAACAGATTAAAAGATTGAATAATAAAATCAAAATTTTGAAATGATGGGTAGCCATATTAAAATAGTTTATAGTTTAGACATGTTCGATCAATACGTTTTTAACCAAAACTTTATTAAGTTTTCTTTTTTTTTTCTTTTTTTTTTTTTTTTTTAAATTTAGCTTTTTTCTCTATGAAAGTAGATGTCACCATACAATAAATACATATTTCACTATTATGTACAATAAATTGGTCATATGCCTTTTTTTTGTTGTTCAAATTTAAATAGAAAGGTACAGGGTTGACGCTATTGTTGATGCATTGCATATGTATTCCTATGGTTAGGACCACATGATCTAGCTTCCTATGGTTAGGACCACATGATCTAGCCAACTTAATACTTCCATAGAGAAACATATGATTAGAAAATGGAAAGTACAATTTGTGGTCTATCAAAATGAGAGAGAATTTAATTAGTGTTTCTAAGACATAATGCCCATTCTTATTTGACAATAACATATTTTATGAGTATATATATTTATATATATATTTATATAACCCACACAGCCAAGATCCTGTGGGCACGCAAAACCCATATATATACGTTGCAATATTGTCTCGTCTAAACATTTCTTGGTTATCAATATACACACACAAGTCAACCCCCATGTGAGTTTATGTGTTAATGTAGGGAAAAAATAATAGTTCAAATACATAGTTGTAGGCACTTGGGCCAATGGGAGGAGAGATAGGGCCCAGGTAGGCACCCCACGAACTGTCGGCTTCTAAGCTTTTGCATGCCCTAACCCTAACCCTAGCCCCTAAGAATGTGCCATGTAAGGAGGGGACAAGTAGCTAGTTAATTCCTTCCTTGCTTCTTGTTTGGGGATTAATCCCCATTTGCTTATACCCTAACCCACTCTTATTACAAAGTGGCTATAGTCCACACCTAATCCTCCTCTGCCCTCTTTGATAGCGTGTCAATCATAGAAGATCCTGTTCAAATTACTTTTATATATGTAAGATAAAGCATTAAGTTTCCAAAATAACCTTTCCCTACTGTAGCAGAGACTTTTCTATCATATTCTCAATTTTTTTTTTATCATTTACGTAACTAGTTTGTGATCTAAAATTTACTCAAAAATTCGAGTTAGAGCCTATCGAAAAATTAACTTTTATAATTATATTGAATAAAAAGTTACTAATCCGACGAAAGGCAGAATACTCACAAAATGTCGTGACATTTACTAGTTTGAAATATATATATTAATTAAAAGAAAACATTTACTTACAAATATTTTAAAATTTGAAAGAATAAATACATGATATATATATATATATATATATATATATATATATATTCTACGTATGCAGGTGGATAAGCATAAGCAACTACTCCCCAGTATTATTAGTCAAAATATAAATATTTTTGCATGAAGAATACATGCATACGTGACTTGTATTGGGCCCCCTGCGCTCCTCTTCAAAGCCTTAATTAAGCTAAACATCGAAAAGATTGTATAGAGTAAGTCAATGTCATGCATTAGTGTCAACACTAATTTAAGGGCATATTAGTACTTAGAAAGGACTTTCTTTTGTAGCCATAAGCGGGGCTGCGTCTCCCTTACTCAATAACTTTGCTTTAACTATTTTTTATTCCAAGCCCAACGCCCTATAAAACCCTAACAACACAAGGGCCAATAACCAAATCCAAACTCTCCACACAACACCCCTTAATTTCTTTCTTTGGCTTCTGCAACAATACTCTTCATTATTCAAACACAACACAAGGTTTGTTAAACAAATTAACCAACTCCCAAAACCAACTTTTTCTATAACAATTAATAAAGAAGAATTTAGAGTTATTAACTCTATCAATGCAAATGAATTCTTATGGCTCTTGCAGGAGGTAGGGAGGAATCGATGGGGAGGGCTCCGTGCTGCGAAGATGCCGGCCTGAAGAAGGGTCCCTGGACGCCGGAGGAGGATAAGTTGCTCACGGACTACATTCAGAAGAACGGCCACGGGAGCTGGCGGCGGCTGCCGAAGCTCGCCGGCCTCAACAGGTGTGGCAAGAGCTGCCGCCTCCGGTGGACGAATTACCTCCGCCCCGACATCAAGAGAGGGAGGTTCACCGAGGACGAAGAGAAGCTCATCATTCACTTACACTCAGCCCTTGGAAACAAGTAAGTATATACTCGATATTCCGGTTAACTTTAATCTTTAAGTAGAGTTACATATTAGTTTCTGCGGTATCACTTTGCTAGCTGGTGTAGAGTACAAATAGAAGTTTCAAATTAGAACTTTTACTTTTAGAATTCAAAATTATATTTTAGCTTTTCTGGCCTTCAAGTAAGGCCAAATGTTTTGCGCTATTATTGGCAAAATAGAGGAGTTATACATCTTAAAATTAAGAAACCAATTCTAAAAGCTTCTAATTTTTGAACTAACTGATAATTTTTGTATTCGAAGGTGGTCGTCGATCGCGACGAGGCTGCCTGGACGAACTGATAACGAGATCAAGAACTACTGGAACACCCACCTCAGAAAGAAGCTCCTCAACATGGGGATTGACCCGGTCACGCACAGGCCTCGGGCTGATCTCAATCTATTCGCGAGCCTTCCCAACTTGCTCGCGGTGGCCAACCTCGGAAACAACCTAAGAAACCACTGGGATATGAATGCTCTTAAACTCCAAGCCGATGCCGCAAACCTAGCCAAGTTTCAGGTGCTGCAGAGCCTTCTCCAGGTCTTAACTAACAATACACCAACTAGTGCTCCGAACATGGACCTGCTTGGTCTCTTGGGCTCGTCATCAGCCTCTTTGAGGAACAAGCAATTGAGTGATTTGCTCCAATTCAGAAGCCAATATGAGGGAATTCTCGGCAGCTCTCTCGGTCTCCAGAGCTCGATCGCGGCGCCTCCGAGCTTATCGAATCTAGAGCTGATGAACTCTCTTCACAGCTTCCACGGTTGCGTGGAAACGAAGCCTGGTAATATCGACGGCGGCAACGACAACACAGTCGCCGCTCCGATGGAGGGATCGAGCTCAAGTGAGCTAGGATTGGAGAGCAACGCTGCGAGTACTAACACTAATTTTTACTCACTACCTACATCAAATACACCTTCACTGGTCTCAGCTTCCCCAGAGAACTGCCCCCATGTCGACCCGATCAACACGAACGACGGATCGATCAATTCCTCAACCTCGGCTCCCTTCGACGGATGGGAGAGCCTCAATCTCGATGACCTGAACATTGATCTAGGCTTGAAAGACATGCTAGAGTAAGCAACTTGATGCTTTAATTACTATTTTGTTAAATAATAATATACATTTCATCTACGTACAGTTTACGTGTTTAGCCATTAAAGCATGCATGCGTGTATATATTTGACAATACGGTCTCTTATTCCGCAGGCAGATGTCATGGCTGAACGCACCGTTGAACGCGGAGGGGAACCATTAAATATTTCTCTATAGGAAGCAGCAGGAAAAAAAGAAAAAAAAAAAAAAAAAAAATTGTATTCATGGATTGATTTGTTGCACATTACAAAGAATTCAAAGTTAGTCATTAATTAGTTGCTGTGAAGGAGTTAATTTTAGTTGTGTACAAAAAAAAAAGAAAGAAACCAAGTTACGCACACTTGTATTTCACTTTCTTTTTCTTTTTCTTTTTTTTTTTTTCTTCTGTTGAAGAAAATCCCATGTAACGATTTCCATATGGAACAAATTACTGTTGAGTTCTTTCATCTCATGGTTAATTGTTTGACTTGTTGTTTCTTTTGTATTTTTCAGCTTCTAGTAAACTTGATATAGATTTCTACTAAATTTTCAGTGTTGCACTACTAATTAATTTTAATTGTTTATATATATATATATATATAGAGAGAGAGAGAGAGAGAGAGAGAGAAGGGCTGCTATATTCTTATGAGTATAGATCCATTCGTACTCATATAAGTTATTTTTAATGATAGCTTTCAAATCGATGATCCGTACTGTTAAATATAATTTAGAGTATTTTAAATCTTTAAAAACTAAATTTCATAACTTTTTAAAATTATAATAAAGTTCATCAAGTGAATATAAAATGAACAGTCAAAATCGATCGACCTCATAAAAATAGAGGATCAGATTTTTCTAATTTAAGATCGGAGTTATAGATCTCTATATAGATAGTGAATAAAATTTTTTATCAAAAATTCAACCTATTTCGAATCTTTTACACCATTAAACTAGCCACTATCATATACCGACCGTTAAAATTTTTCAATTTTGAAATTTTTTGATCGTAAGGTAAATAATGTTGAAAAATTATAAAATTTAATTTCTCGAAGTTTCAAATACTCTAAATCATGTTTAACGATATGAATCGTCGATTCGGAAACTCTATCATTGAAAACAGCTTATAAGTATGAAGTCGATATATATATATATATATATATATATATATATATTATATACGTGCTCTCAAGCCGTTTTCGATGTTGGGACTTCCGAATGGACGATCGGCTCTGTTAGACTTGATTTAGCGTATTTAAAAGACCTATAAAATAAATTTTGTGATTTTTCGATATTATTTGCCTAGTGATCGAAAGGTCTTAAATTTAACAGCTGAAAATAAAAATTTATTTCCTAATCATTTTAAATACTCTATATTAAATTTAACGAAACCGATCGTCTATTAGAAAGTCCTAACATCAAAAATGATTTAGAAGTACCAAGATCTTCGTACTTGCACACAATCCTAACCCCCCTCCCCCTCTCTCTCTCTCTCTCTCCTTCTCTCTCTCTCTCTATATATATATATAGAGAGAGTAGAGTTTACATGCTTTTAAAAATATAATTTTATTTATGCTTGTGAATTTTTTATCATTAGATTTGTATTAGAATTTATATTTTATACTTTATCTTTCTCTCTCTTTAGTTGACTTACAAAAGCATAAATTTTAATACAAATTCAATGGTAAAAAATTTATAAATATGAATAGAATTATACTTTTAAAAATATATAAACTCTACTATATATATATATATATATATATATATATATATATAAAATTAGGCTAGAATACTAACGATAGCACCAAGCCATTGGTGCTATCAAGTTTTTAGCCGTTGGATGAAAAAATATGTGGTTGGAATTATAGTAGTTCCCTAAAGTTTACTAGGTGGTTAGTTGAATAGTAAAAATCTTAGGGGACCACTATAATCCCAACCGCATATCTTTTCATCCAACGGCTGAAAACTTGATAGCACCAATTATTTGGTGCTATCGATTGTATTCTAGCCGGACTATATATATATATATATATATATATATATATATATATATATAATATATATATATATATATATAAAAGTGGTTTTTCGATTCTTTCATCTCAAGGTTAATTGTTCTACTTGTTCTATTTCTTTTCAACTAGGAGTAAAGTCGGTTGTAATACTATCCTCTCTCTCTCTCTCTATCTCTCTCTCTCTCTCTCTCTCTCTCTCTCTATATATATATATAAGTGACAATATTTATTACGTTGCTATACTGTTGTGTTTGCATATGTGGGCCCTGGTGGTTCAAAAAGGGTAAATAAAATATCATATTCTTTATTTGGTGCATAAGAGCTTAGATAATGTAACAAGGAGTGCTCTTTCAAATCAAGGTTACTTGCATGATGAGAATTGACCATATATATATATATATATATATATATATATATATATATATATATATATATATATATATATTTATATATATATATATATATAGTGTCCGCATCACAAGATGTTAATTAGGTGTAGGATTGGGTAGCTGAAACATTTGATAAACGGTATATTATTTTATTATTAGTTAGTTGGAGTTGGAGATGGCTTATGCAAATGGAAATAGAAGGTGACAAAGACCTTGTTTCTGGAACTAGAAGCCTTTGTGTGCTGATCACGAGGAGTAAGAGCTTGACCTTTGAACAGTTAGGAAAAGTTTAATTTTTTTTCATTAGTCTCCAATGTGTTGGGGAAGTTGTTTGGTACTTTTGATTGGGGTTTTTCTTCTTCTTTTTTTTTTTTTTTCATAAAAGTGGAATATCAGAAAAGAAACACATGCATGAAGTGTAGGGATAATTATTAATTTTGTGTTTTTTCTTTTTTTTTTCTTTTTTTTGGGGGGGGGGGGGGGGGGGTTTCGAATAGAAGTCATATAATTAGTTACTCATTAGGTGGACTCATTGCTTAAACCACAAGTCATTGACTGTTAGCAAATTAAACCTAACATCCTTAGCCCCACAAATCATAAGCCATCTCTCTCTCTCTCTCTCTCTCTCTCTCTCTCTCTCCTCTCTCTCTCTCTCTGCTCATCTCTCTCTCTCTCTCTCTTGTGTGGTGTGTTACACAATATTTGTGTGCAATGGCTTGTGAGTTTGTCTTTATGTGTGAACAGTGCTTTGCCTTCTAATTGGAGGAATTACTATAATATTTAATACTAATTACTGAACTAATTGGCAAGAGACATTAAACAAGCTGAGTATGAATACTATACTCTAAGAATACATACCATAAATTTTTTTTTATAAAAAAATTTCTGAATTGACAATTCTTATTCTTAAATATGATCTCCAATATTTAAAGTACGTACCTAAAAATCAAGTTTCATAAACTCCAAAATTTTTATTAAGTTTATCAAACAAGTATAAAATGAATAATCAAAATCAAACGACACTTTAAAAATAAGGAATTATTATCTTCAATTACAAATCAATGTTATTTATCTTGATTTAGATAGTAAATACTTTTTTTTTAATCAAATATTTCACCGATCCTAATTCTTGTCCGCTGTTAAAATAGGTAACGCTCTATACTGATCGTTAAAATTGTCAATTTTGAAATTTTTTGATCATATCAAAAAAATCATAAAAATTAATTTAAATTATTTTAAATATTTTAAATTATATTTAATAGTATGAATCGTTGATTCGAAAATTTTACTGTTGAAAACGGCTTATAAGTATGAAGACTATTATACTCATAAAAGTTGACGGAGGCCGATAAAATCGCGTGTTAAGATAAAAAAGCTCAAGAATAAGAGAAAGAATACACGAAGAATTCAGTTATTCAACAAATACTAAAAGTATTATACAACTCTTTCAAAATATGTGAAAACTCTCATTACATCTCACCTATATATAAAAATAATGCTCAAATTCTATTATAAATCAAATTCTTAGAAGTTAGTAAATTTTTTTTAATACAATCATAACTTACTTAAGTATATCTTTAAATCTAAACAGATTTGAAATAACTAATTAATCAGAATCAAAATATGATAAATATATATTTTCTAAATATCTTAAATTATATCAAATAAAAATCTGAACAACCGAGTGGCACCGGCCAAGAGCCGAGACCCGATAATTGAACTCAACCGAGATACGAGTGCGGTTTAAAAGAGCAGAGAACGAAGAACCGAAAATCAACCTCAACGAGAGTAGTTTAATGGAATCGCGTCTCTCCAAAAACTTAATCACCAAATTAGCCGCATCAAAAGTATAGTTGGCGGACTCCATTAAACAATACATTATTACTTATCCAAAATAATTATCATTTCTAGTCATATAATTATTTACTCTTGACTGTTGACTGTGTTGCGCACTTGTTTGTGAAAATTTTTTGGGGTGTTGGTTTACTAGTATTTTTTTTTTCCTTTGAAGTTTATTTTAATTAAATATTTGAATTTTGTTAGAATTCACATGTAATAATAATTCAACATGCCATCAAAATCAAATAAATAAATATAAATGTATATATATAGCGTAGAGCTACTATACTCTTATGAGTATAAATCCTTTTATACTCATAACTTTTCCGTCCTTGAATGAAGGGATATGCGGTTAGGATGATAGTGGTCCCCCTAGGGTTTAGTGGGTTGTTGGTAAAATAGTATAAATCATAGGGGATCACTATAATCCTAACTGCACATTCCTTCATCCAAGGACCGAAAACTTATGAGTACGGAAGAATTTTACTCATAGAAGTATAGTAGTCGGACCCTATATATATATATATAGAGAGAGAGAGAGAGAGAGAGAGAGAGAGAGAGTTCGGCTAGAATACTATCGATAGCACCAAACAATTGGTGCTATCAAGTTTTTAGTTCTTGGATGAAAAGATGTGCGGTTGGGATTATAGTGGTCCCCTAAGATTTTTACTATTCAACCAACCACATAGTAAACCCTAGAGAACCACTATCATCCAACCACACATCCTTTAATCCAAAGGCTAAAAATTTGATAGCACCAATGGCTTGATGCTATCGATAGTATTCCAGCATATATATATATATATATATATATATATAGAGAGAGAGAGAGAGAGAGAGAGAGAGAGAATTGGCTCTTATGCTTTTAATAGCATCAATTAATTGGTGCTTTTAAAAGTATAGTAGCCAGACTCTCTCTCTCTCTCTCTCTCTCTCTCTCTCTCTCTCTCTCTCTCTCTATATATATATATATATATATATATATATATATATAGTCCAGCTGGAATACTATCGATAGCACCAACTAATTGGTGCTATCAAGTTTCTAGTCTTTGGATGAAAGGATGTGCGGTTGAGATTATAGTGATCCCCTAGAATTTTTACTATTAAGCCAACCACCCATTAAACCCTAGGGGATCACTATCATCCTAACCGCACATCTCTTAATCCAAGGGCTAAAAAATTGGTAGCACTAATGACTTGGTGCTTTCGATAGTATTTCAGCCTAGTTATATATATATATATATATATATATAGAGAGAGAGAGAGAGAGAGAGAGAGAGAGAGAGAGAGAGAGAGAGAGAGAGAGAGAGTCCGACTAGAATACTATCGATAGTACTAAGTAATTAGTGCTATCAAGTTTTATGAATGAAAGAATGTGCGGTTGAAATTATAGTGGTCCCCTAGAATTTTTACTATTAAACCAACCACGTCCACTAAACCCTAGGGGACCACTATCATCGTAACCGTATATTTCTTAATCCAATAGCTAAAAAATTAATAGCACCAATGACTTAGTACTATCGATAGTATTCCAGCATATATATATATATATATATATATATATAATATATATATATATATATATATATATATATTATATATATAATATATATATATATATAATCAATTGCTTGGAAGCCAAGTCAAATGACATATACTGTATTTTGATCAAATCAATTTATATATATTGGTATTATTCCATGCAATTTTAGTCCAATAGAGCTAGATACCAAATGAAAATTAAAGTGGTTACATCTCATGCCACCTGAAAGAAAAACTAAACTAGAGATAAGAATTCATTATGCAAGCTATAGCTTGTTGTTGAGTATAAAATATATAAATACTATTTTCTTACCGTTCAAGTTTTTAGAGTTTACTGGTTGTTTTATATAATTTAATATGGTATCAGAATAGAAAATTTTAAGTTTGAGTTTTGCCAGACTTCTGCCGTTATTTAATTTCCTCCAATTTAATTAAGCCCAGTGTTGAATATAAAGTATGTAAATATCATTCTCTAATAACTTAAATTTTTATAGTACAATAATTATTTTGTATAATTCAACACTTTTTTAAGACCACATGTTCAATTTTTTATTCATCAAGGTTAATGCTTCCAAGAATTTACCACTTAGCATTGATTACATCAAGGGTTTGACCACTTAATTGGTTTAATTTCCTTAGTAATTATTTCAGAATGGACTTCTCCTCATCCTCTACACCATCATATTCATCACTGTTGATCACTTGAGATAAAAGAAAAGTTTAATATTAATTGCTCTCTTAACACATAAAACCTTGTCCCACAAGGGATTGCATGATATCTAGTAGGTAAACTATGGACCTATAAGGAACAACTCCTTACCTACTCTCAGCAGAATATGTTGTGGTCTAACCTCAAGCTTCATTGTCATTGCATCATCTGGGTATAAAGAAGGAAATGTTACTTCCTCATCTATATATGTACTTTGTGTCAATTCCTAGTTACTTCTCTAATGTTGATCTACAATACAATAATCAATCAATCAATCAATCAGTCACCTTTGATCAATTCTAGCTCTAGTAAGAGTACAATTAACCATCAAATTAACTCATCAAATTAACCATGGTTATTTCATGATTTAAGACAACAAGAGTTTCATATATACATACTATATTAATTAATTACTACATCATAGTTCATCAAAAGGTGAGACTTTTGGGAAGAATATATGTTTTGAATGTCCTAACCTATGACCTTCTTTATTAGAAGATGACCTTTTGTTTAATTCAATCTCGGCGCTCGAGAATAATTCGGTATTGCTTCTATGGATTGAAATCCACAAAAGGTGTTTCAAATGTGCACGCAGCAGAAGAGATTAGGTTAGTACAGTGCTACTTTTTGATAACTACAAGTAGAGAAATAAATGAGATGAATTAACATGGTTAAATATGTGCTTACCAGTTACCATGCATGATTGGCAACTCAAATCCTTCTTTCTTAATAATCCTACGTAAGACAAATGCTATAAGATAAATTTTGCTTTAAAATAATACAATATTATAAGGTGAAGTTGCCAAGGTTAATTTAATGAAATTAGGCGGTTAATAGAATGAATGGTCACATGCACACACATGAACATGAGAGGGGAGGAGGGACGGTCAAAATATTGTTAATAAATTAGTATAAATAATTTATTTAACTTTTCAAATTCGAAACATGCATGCATAATGCCTAGCAAAACAGCAACTCTTAAAGTAAATAATAAATATAATAATACCTGTTATATATATATGTGTGTATAATTCGAACTCATCGTAATGGTATCTTAGGATACCTTCTAAATTAAGCTCTAAGTAAAATAATGATTTGATACTTGTGCTCAAAGTGATGTTAGATGATTTGAATCATTAATGTTCCATACACCAACAAGGAGTCATTGTTGTTAATTTGTCTTAGGGCACCAAAAATATAAAAAAAAAAACTAATATTACAGTAAATGCAACCAAATTTGTAATTAGCTTTCAACAAAGTATAATTGGACAAAACCATAATTTTCATGATATTTTAATCTTTAGTAACGTTTTTTTTTTCTTTTTTTTTTCAGATATCTACAATCCACAATTAAACAATATATTTAAGCAATTAAAATATAAAATAACTTCAGATAATATCAATTACTCTTCTTTGGTTTTTTGTCCTAACAATCAATATAAAAAAAATCTCAAAATAAGGACACTATCTATACGACGTTGGAAAAAAACATTTCTAAACATTCCTATAATGTATCAAACCAATTTATTAAATAATAAATTTTATTATTATTTTTAATTTTTCCACATTTTAAGGCATCATGATTTTAATAAAAAAATTTAATGCTTTAAACCGACGTTAATTGGTATAAATGTCGGTATATACGTGGCGACTCATTATTTGTAAACTGTTTAATTGATGCTAGACTAGACTATTGAGACACTTTTAAGTATCGTTAAATATTAAAAAAATATATTTTAAATGTTTTTTTTTTTTTTTATAGTGAGTGACTAAATATTGTCATATATATATATATATATATATATATTATTATATATATATATATATATATAATATATATATATATATATATATATTATTTGAGGAATTAAGTCCTATTTGCTTTTCTATGGGCTTTTGTTAGATTTTGATTTAATTTTGTAGTTATCTAAATTCAAGATAAATTCTTATCTAGTTAGGATTAGATCGATGATCAGATTCAATTTGTACTATGGATATGGATAAGTAAAAAACTAATTTAACTAAATTTAGAATTAGACTTAGGAAAATATTTTATATTATTATTAGAGAGCATGATACGGCCACATTAATTGATGATGCTCTAAATTAATGAACTAAGTCAACGGATGCCATCAGGGGTACCGGCTGAGCCGGTTGCTTTCGATACGGACGTGGTTATTTTGGGCCGTACATGACGAACGTTTATGACGTATTATAAAAAGTAAAGAAGCAGAAAAGAGGAAAATAATAATAATAATAATAATAATAATAATAATAATAGTTTTTTGAACAAATATTATTATTAATTGTTAAATATAATACTATATAAAAATATCCTTCTCTATCTGCATAAAATTTTGAAATACCAGGTTTAGAATTGTATTTCAAAGACTTAAAGCAGATAAAAATTTTAGAATTGAATTAAAATATACAAATATAAAAATACCGTTTTCTATAAATTTATAAACTTATAATTATAAAGATCGGACACACTACTAATAAAAATTGGTTAATGCTAGATGTACACCCCAAATAGAATGTACATCTTACACCTACCCCATCCTGCAGTGGGATGAATTCCACTCGTCACATCGATGTGACGAGTGGATAAATATCCATTCCAGAATGGGGTGGGTGTAGGATGTACGCCCTATTTAGGGTGTACACCTAGCATTGCTCATAAAAATTTGTTGGACCAAATCAACGGTTCAAAATAATGCTTAAGCCTTATATACCCAATCACAATTGTGACTGTATCCCAATAGTTTCGTATCGAATGAGAATGAAATTATGATTGGGTATATAAGAGACAATAAAGACTAGTAAAAATAATCAGGTTTAAATATTTTGAGCTGATGGTTTAGGTCCAACGAGTTATTATTATTAATGGGTCGAGTCGTTATATTTTGTATCAGAACCCATCACCGACTAGAAGTGTGTGACGAGTTTTGACTGAGACTGAGTCTAAATAATAGGACTAGAGAGACAAGTCTCACATCTTTTAGGGAGAGTCTCACTACAACAAAATTATGTTATAACAATACTTTTAAGTATTTTAAAATCTGAAAAAAATACCGCTGACAAAAATACTAACACTTATTATTAGTGTCACTATATGTGTAGTCGTTAGGGTGTATAGCGATACTTTATTATAATGTGTTCTAAAAATGTGTCCTTATAACTTAATTTTGAATACAGATGGAATATAAATAGAACACTTATAGAAAAGTGTCACAAATATATGTTCCTATATATAACATGATTTTGTTGTTGGATAATGGACACCAAGTCTTACATCTTTTAGGGAGAGTCTGTGACACC
>CM054952.1:895139-897218 GCA_029168755.2 Tillandsia fasciculata
TAAAAATTTTTATTATGATTGAAAGGCAGGAATAAAATCAAATGTTTTGAATGGAATATCATATTCGATCTTAAATTATTTTTTGTTGGAATAAAATAAAACACCTTATATATATATGAAATATGTACTATTATAGCAAACTAAGGATGGCAAGGCCTTAAGAAATAAAAATCAAACTTTTATTTTTTAACTACATATGAAATTTTCAAATTATCTTTCAATAACTTTTACGCATCTTGTCATGAAGTTAAAGGGATTGATCAACTCATCCAATAAATTGAAATTTTAATGTTAAGTTCATTAAAACAATCCAATACATACATACATTCCCAATGATCAAGTACCATTTTAGTATTTCTATCAATGTGATTCAAATCAAGTTAAGATTGGATTAGGTCGAAGTTTTCTCTATCAATGTGATTCAAATCCAACTTTTTTTGCTTCTCATATTGAAATTAAAGAGATTGATCAATTCATATAATAAATTGAAATCTCAATATAAGTGCATTAATACAATCCAATACATGCATACATTTCAAATGATCAAGTACCATTTTAGCATTTCTCTCACTCTCTACATCCTCTTCGAAACCGACTTTCGATCGTTGAGATCCTCGAAGCTCCAATCCCTCCGAACCCCTCCGCTCCGGATCAACCGCGGCTCGCCTTCGGTGTCCCTCAATGTGGGGCTATCGACTCTCTCTATCTTTCGGTGCTTATTCATGTTCTTTCTGCCGTATTGTGTCACTTCAGTAGATCCTGTCCGTAATTGCAAGTAGCGGGGCGAAGATAGTTCACCCGACCTGCTCCGTTTGATCCCGCAGCACCGCACGGTCCGCGGGCTATAGTAAGGGTCGCGATCCAAGTCCGATTCGCCGTCCCTCGACATCACATTACATGTTAGACATGACATGCTCATGATGACCCAACAGTAGCCTCCAACGCTTGAAATAAAAAGAATGTCGTAATTAATGGATTCAATTGAAATGAATTGGAATGAACTGGTTTTGATAGGGGGGGTTTATATATGTATATGGTGCTTGAGATGAGGAAAAGGAGAATAGGGAACGGATTTTAACAACATTGGCCATTACAAATTGGAGTTGTTATTGAGTTATTTTCAGTATAATTTATCCTTAATTAGTAAATTTTGAGTGGAGCTTTATTGTATTTGCTCCTAAATTAGGGGCAAATTATGCTAAGATTAGCCTTGTTGTTGGCCTATTCTAAGGCACAAATCCTCCACCAATAATGTGTTAGGTGCTCAATATAACACTTGCTAATATGGATACCTTAAATAAAATTGTTTAGGGGCAATTTCATATATACCTCTAAAAATTTTTCTGTTTTTAGATTTATTCCTCTTAGAAGGCTAATATTAAAACTACCCTTCTTACGTTCCAACTTCTTTCTAAAATACCTCTGAAGTTAAACTCTGTTAGTGTACCGTTTAGAGCTGCCGTTATCTGTGTGAAATTACCATTTTGCCCTTTCAAATATACCCTTCTACCATAGCCAACTTTTCTTATGTACCCTTAAAATTTTCAATAGTTTTGATAGATAGGGACAAAATAGATATATCTGATAGTTGTCAACTCCAATTATTATTTAACTCTAGTTTAACCTTAGTTAACTTAATAAAGAAAAACGGTAGGGATATTTTTAATAACGGTGGAACGTATGAAGGGTATATTGGAAAGAAAAAAATAAGATGAGTAAATTAGATATTTCTTCAGATTTCTGAAGTACACAGACAATTATCCCAATTATTTACTAGTCCAAAATTGCTTTAATAAATGGCTGTTTTTTTGAACGCAGTTATAAATACAATATAAGTAGGCATCGATTTATGTAAATGGAAATGCAGCATATACACTTACATTTATAGTTGAGAGCGCTATAAGTACAAAATTTGTGTTTGGTTGAACATTTTGTATGGAAAAAAATGAAATTTTTTTTTATTTCATAGGCCATAGTTAATGGAATCAATAAAAAAAACAATATCAAAATATTTAGTAAACTTCATTGAAAAAAAAAAAACCATGCATAAAAGTACAAGAACAAAAACCTTTCTTTCTT
>CM054952.1:897318-949048 GCA_029168755.2 Tillandsia fasciculata
TGAGTATAAATCCTTTTATACTCATAACTTTTCCTCCTTGAATGAAGGGATATGCGGTTAGGATGATAGTGGTCCCCCTAGGGTTTAGTGGGTTGTTGGTAAAATAGTATAAATCATAGGGGATCACTATAATCCTAACTGCACATTCCTTCATCCAAGGACCGAAAACTTATGAGTACGGAAGAATTTTACTCATAGAAGTATAGTATCGGACCCTATATTATATATATATATATAGAGAGAGAGAGAGAGAGAGAGAGAGAGAGAGAGAGGTTCGCTAGAATACTATCGATAGCACCAAACAATTGGTGCTATCAAGTTTTTAGGTTCTTGGATGAAAAGATGTGCGGTTGGGATTATAGTGGTCCCCTAAGATTTTTACTATTCAACCACCACATAGTAAACCCTAGAGAACCACTATCATCCACACACATCCTTTATCCAAGGCTAAAATTTGATAGCACCAATGGCTTGATGCTATCGATAGTATTCCAGCATATATATATATATATATATATATATATAGAGAGAGAGAGAGAGAGAGAGAGAGAGAGAGAGAGAATTGGCTCTTATGCTTTTAATAGCATCAATTAATTGGTGCTTTTAAAAGTATAGTAGCCAGACTCTCTCTCTCTCTCTCTCTCTCTCTCTCTCTCTCTCTCTCTCTCTCTATATATATATATATATATATATATATATATTATATATATAGGTAGTCAGCTGGAATACTATCGATAGCACCAATTAATTGGTGCTATCAAGTTTCTAGTCTTTGGATGAAAGGATGTGCGGTTGAGATTATCGTGATCCCTAGAATTTTTACTATTAAGCCAACCACCCATTAAACCCTAGGGGATCACTATCATCCTAACCGCACATCTCTTAATCCAAGGGCTAAAAAATTGGTAGCACTAATGACTTGGTGCTTTCGATAGTATTTCAGCCTAGTTATATATATATATATATATATATATAGATATATATAGAGAAGAGAGAGAGAGAGAGAGAGAGAGAGAGAGAGAGAGAGGTCCGACTAGAATACTATCGATAGTACTAAGTAATTAGTGCTATCAAGTTTTATGAATGAAAGAATGTGCGGTTGAAATTATAGTGGTCCCCTAGAATTTTTACTATTAAACCAACCACGTCCACTAACCCTAGTGGACCACTATCATCGTAACCGTAATATTTCTTAATCCAATAGCTAAAAAATTAATAGCACCAATGACTTAGTACTATCGATAGTATTCCCAGCATATATATATAATATATATATATATATATATATATATATATATATATATCTATATATATATATTATATATATATATATATAAATCAATTGCTTGGAAGCCAAGTCAAATGACATATACTGTATTTTGATCAAATCAATTTATTATATTGGTATTATTCCATGCAATTTTAGTCCAATAGAGCTAGATACCAAATGAAAATTAAAGTGGTTACATCTCATGCCACCTGAAAGAAAAACTAAACTAGAGATAAGAATTCATTATGCAAGCTATAGCTTGTTGTTGAGTATAAAATATATAAACTATTTTCTTACCGTTCAAGTTTTTAGAGTTTACTGGTTGTTTTATATAATTTAATATGGTATCAGAATAGAAAATTTTAAGTTTGAGTTTTACCAGACTCTGCCGTTATTTAATTTCCTCCAATTTAATTAAGCCCAGTGTTGAATATAAAGTATGTAAATATCATTCTCTAATAACTTAAATTTTTATAGTACAATAATTATTTTGTATAATTCAACACTTTTTTAAGACCACATGTTCAATTTTTTATTCATCAAGGTTAATGCTTCCAAGAATTTACCACTTAGCATTGATACATCAAGGGTTTGACCACTTAATTGGTTTAATTTCCTTAGTAATTATTTCAGAATGGACTTCTCCTCATCCTCTACACCATCATATTCATCACTGTTGATCACTTGAGATAAAAGAAAAGTTTAATATTAATTGCTCTCTTAACACATAAAACCTTGTCCCACAAGGGATTGCATGATATCTAGTAGGTAAACTATGGACCTATAAGGAACAACTCCTTACCTACTCTCAGCAGAATATGTTGTGGTCTAACCTCAAGCTTCATTGTCATTGCATCATCTGGGTATAAAGAAGGAAATGTTACTTCCTCATCTATATATGTACTTTGTGTCAATTCCTAGTTACTTCTCTAATGTTGATCTACAATACAATAATCAATCAATCAATCAATCAGTCACCTTTGATCAATTCTAGCTCTAGTAAGAGTACAATTAACCATCAAATTAACTCATCAAATTAACCATGGTTATTTCATGATTTAAGACAACAAGAGTTTCATATATACATACTATATTAATTAATTACTACATCATAGTTCATCAAAAGGTGAGACTTTTGGGAAGAATATATGTTTTGAATGTCCTAACCTATGACCTTCTTTATTAGAAGATGACCTTTTGTTTAATTCAATCTCGGCGCTCGAGAATAATTCGGTATTGCTTCTATGGATTGAAATCCACAAAAGGTGTTTCAAATGTGCACGCAGCAGAAGAGATTAGGTTAGTACAGTGCTACTTTTTGATAACTACAAGTAGAGAAATAAATGAGATGAATTAACATGGTTAAATATGTGCTTACCAGTTACCATGCATGATTGGCAACTCAAATCCTTCTTTCTTAATAATCCTACGTAAGACAAATGCTATAAGATAAGTTTTGTTTTAAAATAATACAATAGTTTAATTGTTCGTAAGGTGAAGTTGCCGAGGTTAATTTAATGACATTAGGCGGTTAATAGAATGTATGGTCACATGCACACACATGAACATGAGAGGGGAGGAGGGACGGTCAAAATATTGTTAATAAATAGTATAAATAATTTATTTAACTTTTCAAATTCGAAACATGCATGCATAATGCCTAGCAAAACAGCAACTCTTAAAGTAAATAATAAATATAATAATACCTGTTATATATATATGTGTGTATAATTCGAACTCATCGTAATGGTATCTTAGGATACCTTCTAAATTAAGCTCTAAGTAAAATAATGATTTGATACTTGTGCTCAAAGTGATGTTAGATGATTTGAATCTTAATGTTCCATACACCAACAAGGAGTCATTGTTGTTAATTTGTCTTAGGGCACCAAAAATATAAAAAAAAAAACTAATATTACAGTAAATGCAACCAAATTTGTAATTAGCTTTCAACAAAGTATAATTGGACAAAACCATAATTTTCATGATATTTTAATCTTTAGTAACGTTTTTTTTTTTTTTTTTTTTTCAGATATCTACAATCCACAATTAAACAATATATTTAAGCAATTAAAATATAAAATAACTTCAGATAATATCAATTACTCTTCTTTGGTTTTTTGTCCTAACAATCAATATAAAAAAAATCTCAAAATAAGGACACTATCTATACGACGTTGGAAAAAAACATTTCTAAACATTCCTATAATGTATCAAACCAATTTATTAAATAATAAATTTTATTATTATTTTTAATTTTTCCACATTTTAAGGCATCATGATTTTAATAAAAAAATTTAATGCTTTAAACCGACGTTAATTGGTATAAATGTCGGTATATACGTGGCGACTCATTATTTGTAAACTGTTTAATTGATGCTAGACTATTGAGACACTTTTAAATATCGTTAAATATTAAAAAAATATATTTTTAAATGTTTTTTTTTTTTTTTATAGTGAGTGACTAAATATTGTCATATATATATATATATATATATATATATATATATATATATATATATATATATATATATATATATATATATTTGAGGAATTAAGTCCTATTTGCTTTTCTATGGGCTTTTGTTAGATTTTGATTTAATTTTGTAGTTATCTAAATTCAAGATAAATTCTTATCTAGTTAGGATTAGATCGATGATCAGATTCAATTTGTACTATGGATATGGATAAGTAAAAAACTAATTTAACTAAATTTAGAATTAGACTTAGGAAAATATTTTATATTATTATTAGAGAGCATGATACGGCCACATTAATTGATGATGCTCTAAATTAATGAACTAAGTCAACGGATGCCATCAGGGGTACCGGCTGAGCCGGTTGCTTTCGATACGGACGTGGTTATTTGGGCCGTACATGACGAACGTTTATGACGTATTATAAAAAGTAAAGAAGCAGAAAAGAGGAAAATAATAATAATAATAATAATAATAATAATAATAATAGTTTTTTGAACAAATATTATTATTAATTGTTAAATATAATACTATATAAAAATATCCTTCTCTATCTGCATAAAATTTTGAAATACCAGGTTTAGAATTGTATTTCAAAGACTTAAAGCAGATAAAAATTTTAGAATTGAATTAAAATATACAAATATAAAAATACCGTTTTCTATAAATTTATAAACTTATAATTATAAAGATCGGACACACTACTAATAAAAATTGGTTAATGCTAGATGTACACCCCAAATAGAATGTACATCTTACACCTACCCCATCCTGCAGTGGGATGAATTCCACTCGTCACATCGATGTGACGAGTGGATAAATATCCATTCCAGAATGGGGTGGGTGTAGGATGTACGCCCTATTTAGGGTGTACACCTAGCATTGCTCATAAAAATTTGTTGGACCAAATCAACGGTTCAAAATAATGCTTAAGCCTTATATACCCAATCACAATTGTGACTGTATCCCAATAGTTTCGCATCGAATGAGAATGAAATTATGATTGGGTATATAAGAGACAATAAAGACTAGTAAAAATAATCAGGTTTAAATATTTTGAGCTGATGGTTTAGGTCCAACGAGTTATTATTATTAATGGGTCGAGTCGTTATATTTTGTATCAGAACCCATCACCGACTAGAAGTGTGTGACGAGTTTTGACTGAGACTGAGTCTAAATAATAGGACTAGAGAGACAAGTCTCACATCTTTTAGGGAGAGTCTCACTACAACAAAATTATGTTATAACAATACTTTTAAGTATTTTTAAAATCTGAAAAAAATACCGCTGACAAAAATACTAACACTTATTATTAGTGTCACTATATGTGTAGTCGTTAGGGTGTATAGCGATACTTTATTATAATGTGTTCTAAAAATGTGTCCTTATAACTTAATTTTGAATACAGATGGAATATAAATAGAACACTTATAGAAAAGTGTCACAAATATATGTTCCTATATATAACATGATTTTGTTGTTGGATAATGGACACCAAGTCTTACATCTTTTAGGGAGAGTCTGTGACACCCAATAGTTTCACATCGGATAATGGACACTAATAATAATAACTGGACTTAAGTATTAATTTTGGGCCGCTGGTTTAAGCCCAACAAGTTATTATTGTTAATGGGCCGGATCGATTTGGGCCGATAGTTTAGGCCCAACGAATTATTATTGCTAATGGATCGAGTCGTTATAGAAATTGAATAATTTCGAACCGAATTCAAACGTGACTTAAAATTAGCTTGAATATATATATATATATATATATATATATATATATATATATATATATATATATATATATATATTTATTTATTTATTTATTTATTTATTTATTTATTTATAGGGGCTCAAAATCAGCTCAAATTATATTTCGACATGAACTCGAACATGCCTATTCTCGCTCAAAATTAACTCGAGCCGGCTCAAATTTACTTCGAATCAAATTCAAGCCGAATTCGAGCAAGGTCCAGCTCGCTCGAGTTTGGCTCGTTTATACCCCTACCTTAAAGTGCTTAGATTTGAAGCCATAAAAAAAAAAAAAATTGGGCTGTCATACTTTTAATTATTAGGCAATTTCTATAAAAAGAAAATTATTACCAGGTTTATCAATCTAAACTTTTTTTTGGCCTAATCTTTAATTTGTTTGGCAATTTCTGTAGACAGAAAATAATTAATCAGGTTAAATAAATATTATGTGGTAGAAAAGAAAACTATCAATGGAGTTTGTACAGTAAAGCTAAAATACTATTGATAGTATGAAAAAGTATTTACTATCAACTTTTTAATTATTACTGAATTAAAATTAAGTGGAGATTAGCGGAATAGTAATAATTTGAGCGTGAAAAAGTTGATAGTAAAAATTATTTATTTACTAATATCTCAATTGTAGTAATGGCTACAAAAAGAAACTTTCAATAGTTTTTGTCTAACCTATTTTTGGTAAATAACATAATTATTATTGCAATTATTGAAACATATTTTTGAAAATATTGGAGGTTATTAACAGGTTTATAAATCCTCAACTTTAAGCTGTAGTTTTTGCATAAATAGATCCTATTGGGTATATTAATAACTTAAATATCAGGGCATATATTTTTTTTCCCTATCCAATTCAGTCCCGAGACATTTTAGAGTTGTCTAAACATTTTTTAAGATAATTATTAATAGTAACTTTGGTTTTAAAAATATAATTATTATTAATATAGTTTTCTAAATATTTTTTCTTATTTTGCCCTAAAAAATAATAATAAAGTTTTCTAAATATTTTTTCTTATTTTTTTTTCCTATCCAATTCAGTCCCGAGACATTTTAGAGTTGTCTAAACATTTTTTAAGATAATTATTAATAGTAACTTTGGTTTTAAAAATATAATTATTATTAATATAGTTTTCTAAATATTTTTTCTTATTTTGCCCTAAAAAATAATAATAAAGTTTTCTAAATATTTTTTCTTATTTTTTTTTTCCTATCCAATTCAGTCCCGAGACATTTTAGAGTTGTCTAAACATTTTTTAAGATAATTATTAATAAGAACTAGTTGTCTAAACATTTTTAAGATAACGGTAGGGGTATTTTTAATAACGGTGGAACATATGAAGGGTATATTGTAAAGAAAAAAATAAGAGGGGTAAATCAGATATTTCTTCAGATTTCAGGGTTACACAGGTAATTATTCCTTATTATTAATATAATTTTCTAAATATTTTTTCTTATTTTGCCCTAAAAAATAATAATAAAGTTTTCTAAATATTTTTTTCTTATTTTGCCCTAAAAAATAATAATAATAATAATAAACTTTGGGGTGAGAGAGGCTCGTACTCTCGACCTCAGCATAGTCCCGAGACATTTTAGAGTTGTCTAAACATTTTTTAAGATAATTATTAATAGGAACTTTGGTTTTAAAAAGATAATTATTATTAAAAAGATAATTATTTTTTCTTATTTTGCCCTAAAAAATAATAATAATAATAATAATAAAAAACTTTGGGGTGAGAGAGGCTCGAACTCTCGACCTCAGGATAACTCTGCAAAGCTATGAGACCTACGCGCTAGCCAACTGCGCCACCACCCCTTAGGTGAAAAAGAAGATCATTTTTACTTTTTAGTTCATACTATTTTCTCAATCACTTGTAGAAACCTATTATCACCCAAACCGCACATTATTTAATCTAAAGGTCAAATACTTAATAGCACCAATAATTTTGTACTATAAATAGTATAGTAGCTTAGGTCTATATATATATATATATATATAGAGTCTGACTACTTTGCTATCGATGACACCGAGTACTTGATGTTATTAAATTTTCATCACTTAGATCATACTATTTTTTCAACCATCCATTAAACTCTCTAGAGATCCACTATTATCCTAATTCCTAACCGCACATCATTTAATGTAAGAGTCAAATACTTATTAGCACAAATAATTTTGTACTATAGATAGTATAGTAGCTTAGATCTATATATAGAGTCTGACTATTATTCTATCGATAACATGGAGTACTTGATTTTATCAAATTTTGATCAAGTAGTGGTGATGGCATATATATAATCATATATTACTCTTCATGCCTCGAAAATCCCACATTAGATAAGTTCGATCTCTAGCATGCGCGTTTCAAAAAAGAAATATAAGAGCTCGAAATCTTAGCTTTGATAATAGTATTGTATAGGTTCTGCCATGGAGTGCTTAAAAAATTATATATATATATATATATATATATATATATATATATATATATATATATATATATAAAGACCACATGAGATGAAACATATTTGAAATACAAAGTTCTTCTACATTGAATGCCTGGTTTCTGCATTTGGCAAAATTGTATGGAGTTTAATGGAAAAAAGTTTTGTTATTATGTTCTTGGCCATCATTATATTTATTTATGAGAAATAAATTAATGGTTCTTCATTAACCAAGGCCATTATTCACATAACTTTATATTTTATCTAATTAAAAAGTTTTAGATATGTTCATATGTCGGAATAAATTATTCAATAATATTCTAATTGATATTATAATTTTTTATTATGATTGAAAGGCATGAATATGATGAAATATCTTGAATGAAATATCATATTCGATCTTAAATTATTTTTTGTTGGAATAAAATAAAACACCTTATATATATATATGAAATATGTACTATTATAGCAAACTAAGGATGGCAAGGCCTTAAGAAATAAAAATCAAACTTTTATTTTTTAACTACATATGAAATTTTCAAATTATCTTTCAATAGCTTTTACGCATCTTGTCACGAAGTTAAAGGGATTGATCAACTCATCCAATAAATTGAAATTTTAATGTTAAGTTCATTAAAACAATCCAATACATACATACATTCCAAATGATCAAGTACCATTTTAGTATTTCTATCAATGTGATTCAAATCAAGTTAAGATTGGATTAGGTCGAAGTTTTCTCTATCAATGTGATTCAAATCCAACTTTTTTTGCTTCTCATATTGAAATTAAAGAGATTGATCAATTCATATAATAAATTGAAATCTTAATATAAGTGCATTAATACAATCCAATACATGCATACATTTCAAATGATCAAGTACCATTTTAGCATTTCTCTCACTCTCTACATCCTCTTCGAAACCGACTTTCGATCGTTGAGATCCTCGAAGCTCCAATCCCTCCGAACCCCTCCGCTCCGGATCAACCGCGGCTCGCCTTCGGTGTCCCTCAATGTGGGGCTATCGACTCTCTCTATCTTTCGGTGCTTATTCATGTTCTTTCTGCCGTATTGTGTCACTTCAGTAGATCCTGTCCGTAATTGCAAGTAGCGGGGCGAAGATAGTTCACCCGACCTGCTCCGTTTGATCCCGCAGCACCGCACAGTCCGCGGGCTGTAGTAAGGGTCACGATCCAAGTCCGATTCGCCGTCCCTCGACATCACATTACATGTTAGACATGACATGCTCATGATGACCCAAGTAGCCTCCAACGCTTGAAATAAAAAGAATGTAGTAATTAATGGATTCAATTGAAATGAATTGGAATGAATTGGTTTTGATAGGGGGGGTTTATATATGTATATGGTGCTTGAGATAAGGAAAAGGAGAATAGGAAATGGATTTTAACAACATTGGCCATTACAAATTGGAGTTGTTATTGAGTTATTTTCAGTATAATTTATCCTTAATTAGTAAATTTTGAGTGGAGCTTTATTGTATTTGCTCCTAAATTAGGGGCAAATTATGCTAAGATTAGCCTTGTTGTTGGCCTATTCTAAGGCACAAATCCTCCACCAATAATGTGTTAGGTGCTCAATATAACACTTGCTAATATGGATACCTTAAATAAAATTGTTTACTAGTCCAAAATTGCTTTAATAAAAAGGCTGTTTTGTTGAATGCAGTTATAAATACAATATAAGTAGGCATCCATTTATGTAATTGGAAATGCAGCATATACACTTACATTTATAGTTGAGAGCGCTACCATTACAAAATTTGGGTTTGGTTGAACATTTTGTATGAAAAAAATTTGAATTTTTTTTTATTTCATAGGCCATAGTTAATGGAATCAATAAAAAAAACAATAACAAAATATTTAGTAAACTTCATTGAAAAAAAAAATTAAAAAAAAAATGTTTCTATTCGACTCTTTACTATCTCGCATGACTCAGCAAAAGTATATCTACACAAATCCTACATTATTATTTCATATAGAAATAACAAAATTGAATCCTCCTATACTTTAAAAAAAAAAAATTAAATTATTGATACCTGTAAATTTTCGGCTTTTAAATAAAAATTTATAAAATTAAAATAATAATAATCTTCTAAAATTAAGTGAATGATTGATAAAATAACATATTCTAAAAAATAAAATTAATTAAAATAATAAATCTAATGATAAAAAAAATTATTAGCTTTTAAATTTATCATAAACTCGAAATAACAACACTCAAATAAAAACTTCATTACATTCATAAAGTTGAAAAATAGCCATCTTTTCTTTCTCATCATAAAATTACGATATCGCCATTAGACAGGTTACTCATTGACCTGGGAAATTAGGACCTGTTGGTTACAAACATATTTTAATTAATTAATATAATTATTAACATTTTAAAATTAAAAAAATTATAACAAAAAAAACTAAAAAAAAATAAAATTGGTATAAACTTTTATACATTATAAAAAAAAATTATTACTATTTTTTAACTTCCAATATTTGTATTATAATAACGGTACTTAAATATTTAATTAAATTTAATAGTTAAAATTTTTTATAAATTTTTTTTAATTATAAAATTAAAATTAGAGAACTTATTTAAAATTGCCAAATATATAAAAATGTTTTTATCGGATTAAAAATGATTGAAAAAAAAAATTATTATATACACATGGTGTATATTAACACACCATATACTATAATATATATTAGAAAACTAATTTTTTATATTAAAATTTAATTAAATGTATCCCATTTATAAAATCTAATAATTTAAATATATTTACTGAATTAAATTTTAAAATCTCTATTACAAATTTTAAGTATTTAGTATATGTATTTATATACAACCGATATAAAGAATACGTAATAAAATACCCTCATAATTTAAAAAATGAAAAAAAAAAATTGCTTGCATCTAATATATACTAATATTTCACACATTTTAAAATATATTAAAAGATTAATAAAATATATGATATACCCATCCACTGCAAAGTATATTTAAAAATTAATAAAATATATAATACTTAATATTTTAAAATAAAATATAATATAATATATATAATATAAAAAAATTAACTAATTTATTTAAATATTTAATAAATAGTACAGAATTGTTTCGTTTGAGTGCATCCAATATTTTTTTTTGAATAAATTGAATACTCTCATTTTCTTAAAGAGCGAGGTAACTCAATATAAAACTCACAAATTATATATCTTATAGATTACAGAAGACTCTTTTCTTAAAAAAAACGACGTGGCGCAACACATGATCAACGTAGGACTTTTTTTTTTTTTTTTTTTTTTTTTTCGAAAGACACCTAAATCATATCAATCTAAGCTCGGTTTGATCATACAACATTAATTTGATCATTTGCATCTCACTAAAGTGTGCAAATTAAGAGCCAAAAATAATAACATCCACATTACATATTTACAGCCTCTGCTACGAGCATATACGGTAAGGCGATCGCGGAGAAAAACAACTTCAACAATGTAGAAAACTAGTTCAATTAGCGAAGAAGAAATGATAAACACCCAATGATACAACAAGGCCTGGTATCAACCACAGACAACATCGTGTCGCGCTCTCTCCTCTCTCTACCCTTCTTGCAAGATGCACAAGTAATTGGACCACACGGAGACCAAGATGCTTCTGGAAGCGACGCGCTTCACGATTGGACGTTCGCTTTGTTCCCCGCGAGGATGAGGGAGATCTCGAGCCCGCGGCTGAACGCTTGGTTGAACAGAAGGCGCGACTGGAACGTGGACACGAAAGGGAACCACGAGAGCGCCGCCACGGGGACGAAGATAAGTAAGCCCATTCCTGCGTCATACAGACGAGCAATCTCGCGCAGCGAGTCCCACAGAGCCAGCCGTTTCACCACACTTCTCCATGCGATTGCAATCTGTCAAGATGGTAGAAAATTATTTGTAAGAATCAGAAAGTTAACTTCGAGCTGTGCAAAACAAGTGATAAATATGGATGAGGTCGGTTAGAGATTGCATTGGGGTTAAGAGAAGAGAGAGACAAGCAAGTTCGGTGACGGGAATATTAAACACAAGAAACGAGAACATGCAGGAACTCGAGAATACGGCCATTAAAGCATATTTAAGAAATTACTAGTAGTAACTAAATTTCTCCACAAAAGAGGGTGCTAAGTACAAATAAACATCAAAAAATGACCTGCTCATTAGGGGTGTTTTCATGTGAACCGAAAAACCAAAAACCGACCTGACTAAGTTGTGTAGAAATGTGATAAGAGTGCGCGCAATAAGAAACATCGTGCTTTTACCACTTGATAACAATGAGCACATCAGAAAAGGAGTAAAAATTCTGATAAGAACTAATAAATCATAATTGTTACGGCATTGTTGAGGCTATCCAAATATATAGTAGGCAGTTGTACAAAAATGAGCAGATTAATGGCAAGCAGGTTTAGCTTCCTCAATTATGTTTCAAGTTAAAAGTTTGAAATTAAATGTTTAAGCTATCGATAAATTGAGAAAATCACATGAAACAATTAAGGAATAAAAAAGAGTAACTCACGGATAACACAGCCCATCCAGTTGCAATAAAACCCAGAGCACTAGCAAATAAATCGGGAATTGTCAACTCAGTGAATATGACAACAAGGACGATAAAGGCAACAGACAATATGGCTGTGGCACCCTGAAAAAACCGTGTAAAAAGCCGGCCATGGCTAATGGTGAAAACCTGCAACATCATGTTAAACAGAGTTAATTAACCAAAATAAGTGGGAAAAAATATCAAGGAAATTTTTTTTTTTTGCAGGAACAATTGGAGCGCAAAGGGAGGTTGAGAGAATAATCAAGATAACAAACCTTGAATATCAGTACAATGACAAGGAGGACAATCCACGAGAAACCATAAATCTGCAGAAAAAAGAAAATTGTTAATTTGTCTGCGAACAATATAGAGTTGTTATGTATAAATATAAAAAGAAAAAATATAGAATTTTTTATAACCTAAATAAATATATTGCAGGTCATTGAGAATTTTTTAGACATGTTAACATTCCAACAAATGGCAAGAAAAATATACATCGAATCTGATATTCACGGGACAGGTGTGACATGCTAAACCTACTTATATTTGCTTAAAATGCATGATAATTGACCCATGTGCTTATTTTGCAATGCACAAACTGCTTTGCAGAACACTCATGCATACATTAATGAGGAGATGCTAAAACATTAAGAAGTGCCATATATTAATGAGTATATGGATGACTTACTCCCAGGGAAGTATTTTTTCCAGTAAGATGTAGCTTGTATACAATGCCATACTGAAAAATAAAAAACCGTAATGACAAGATCGTCTCTAGGATGCGTCCCCTCCAGGTATGGATATGAGCCTGCAAATATGCATACCATTGTAAGGAGGAAAGAAAAACGCATTTGACTTAATTTAAACTTTATCCTTTTGTTCAAGTTAAAAAATGATTTGCTACTCCCTATAAAAGAACACATAACAACAATGCATATATAACAAAACATTATTTCTTTGGTGATTTAACTAAAAAAAGAACATGAACCTGAGGGGGAGGAACAATACAGTAGGAAAAAAAAAATAATAATAATTCTTGGGTGAAAACAATGAGAAAAAGATAGGATAACCCACTTTATAGCAATACATCACCAAAGAAGATGACTTCAAGCAGAATGGAGTTTAATGTAAATTGAAAGACCTTTCTTATGTGTCCTTGTTATGCTAACCCAAAATTTTAAAATGAAAGTGGAAGTAGCTTCATGATCATTTTCTGCCGTCATTGAAATTATCTTCAGCCAAAAACCATTTACCAAATTTTACCTACCAAAGCAAAATTAAATAACGAAAAGCAAAATTCATGCACAGGTGCAATACTGTGCCGGCAATAATCAAGTTCACCACGTACAGGCACTGATAATGAGACAAACAAAACGACATGACGTCATGCACTTCAACATATAGAAATATTGATTCTCACCTGCTCCTCATCCCACCACGATTCCCAACTTTGTTCTCCTTTAACACCGACACCGCCTTTATAAAAAAGCCAACTAGTCCAATTATCATAATCATCAACAGTCCTTGTGATTGCACACCAAATAAAAAAAAAAAAAAAAAGAGAGAGAATAATCAATACCAATAGTCAATAACAACAGTATGCAAACAAGAAACAGAGCCAAAAGTGCAGTGCTTTAAAGGTGCTATAAAAGTTTATACAGTCATGACCAATATCATCTGCTTTGTTTTGGTGAATTTTGTCTACAAGCACTACTGTTAGAAACAGTGCCCAGGCGTCGATCCTCACCGGAGAGCCCATTAAACTAGCTGTCTAGTTGGCTATTACAATGATCATAGTGAGCAATCTTTAAAGTTTAAACCCTAATCAAACATACTTTAGTAAAGAAAAAAAGTGGAGTTTCAAAAGTTGAAAGGTTATATAAGGCATAACAAAATAGAACGCACTCCTCCCAAATATTAGTACAATCACATATATTAATCTCACTGGTGATTTAGAGGTGTTAACATTTGTTGTCCTTCAATATATAATTTAAAAGCTGGCTGCCTGAGTTAATAGGCTTCTAACTATAGGTAATAGATACAGAATTTTAGGGTCCATCCGCCTGTGACTGCCTGATCCCTTCAACAACCTTGTCTACTGATCAATTTAAGCACAAATTAAGACGGAGATTTGAAGCAGACTGATGATTGGCAATAACTTTTCTTTACCCAAAGTGTGTCAAATTATCCACCCTTTTAACTCAACGCCTAATCATGGGGTATCTAGCAAAAATGTCCTGGAGTATGCAAGTAGTTAGCGTGTCCATAGTCCCATACCGCACTTAGCTGCCTTGACAGCCTTAACAGGAAGTCAACCGATAATCCGTTTGAGAAGTTAGATGAGAAAATATGTACTTTTACCAGCAAACTTACTTCTGCCACTCAAACCCAGAGGGGTTAAAAATGTATGGTGCGAAAAGCCATGAAATGACCAGAAACCAACTACTGATAGTGACGAGGATAAATGTAGATGTACCACCCTCGGTGTAACCATATGCTATGTAAACAATGAGGAGCACTGTAACTTCAAAACTGCAAAAATAAAAGATTCTTTAAGAGGCAAGCCAAAAGGAGTAATTCAAAAGAAACGAAGAAAACTAGTCGAAACTTATAAACAGTATCAATCTTACGCTTTAACAAAGTGGCTTCTGGAATAAAGTCGATAATTTTCTGCAAATGGAATGTGCCGAACAACAAATCCTCTGCCAGTAGCTCGATACTGCAAAGGTGTATCAACCATGTTACAAAACATGAATAAATAAGAAATGATGAAAATTTTATCATCCTTTATTCATAATATTCGCATACTTTAGCACCACCATGGAGGATAGTTCTCCCAAAATAATGAGTTCTTGTTCCAAGAGAGAATGTAAAGAAGACGGAGCACAGCTGGAGCTGCATGGTAACAAAACTGAAAACAGCCTGCATAGGACATAATAAAGCATATTCAGAGGTTGGTTAGTAACCAACATTGTTAGAAAAGAACTACAAGTTCAGAAAAGGATAAGAAAGAATAATTGAATATATAAACCTGTTCAAAAGTGCAGAGTACATTAAAGAAATACACAAACATAGAGGTGTAGCACAAGCTAATAATATGTGAAAGAATTTGATAGGTGTTTGTCCATCACATTAATCTTGTTCATGAGAGAATTTAGATGAAAGATACTCATATTTGACAACCATTATACAATCCGGACAATTCGTTTTTGCATTTAGCACCTAATAACCAGATGGCCCCCAGTGGAAGTTGCCCATCAAACAAGAGCTGCTATGTGAATAAATCAGTGAGAATATAACATAGAAAAATGGCTTTGGTAGAATTTACCGGCTAAAATATGCGAACAGACAACTTTACAAATCAATAAAAAAAATGACAATAGGTTGTTCATAAATGGATGGTCCCTCCCTCCCTCCCCCTCCCTCTCCACCCCCCCCCCCCCTCTCTCTCTCTCTCTCTCTCTCTCTCTCTCTCTCCCCCTCCCCTTTGGGGACAAGCTTGTTCCAGGTCGTTATTCTCAAGGGGAGCAAACTTGTTCCAGGAAAAAGGCTGAACCAGTATACTAGTTTGTTTCAGAAAACCGAGAACTACTGTTCCCATCCATAACCAAACGCAGTTTAGGCTGCGTTTGGTTCGGGTATAAGCGAAAATAGGTATTCCCGGAATAGGTATAAGTTCAGGTACAAACAGGAACTAAAGTAATTTTGTGTTTGGTTAAGTATAAGAGTTGTATCGGGGATAAGAAAAATTGTATTTAGTAAGTTAAAGAGGAATAAAAATTATAGAGGGGAGAATAAATTTTTAATTTAAGATAAAAATTTTACTGGTGTGATTTTAAATATTTAATTTAAAATATTTATTAAAAAAATATTTAAATTTACATTTTACAAATATATAAAAAAAATTATTAAAAAAATTTTGGTTTTTGAAACTTTATAAATTTTTAAAATTCAAAATTTTGTATATAAAAATTGGTATAAATTTATTTAAAAAATAAAATTAAAAATTTGTATAAATTTTAAAAATAATAAATTTTAAAATTTTATAAATTTGTAAATTTATTAAAAATTAAAGTTAAAAATTTTAAAAACTATAAAATTTAAAAATTCTCTAAAGTTAAAAAATTAAAGTGGGAGCAAAAATTTTAATTTTAAAATTGGTATAAATTAAAAAATTTTATAAAAAAATTTGTATAAATTTAAAAATTAATAAATTAATAAATTTTTAAAAAAAATTAAAAAATTTAAATTTTTAGATTTATTAAAAGATAAGTTAAAAATTTTAAAATTTATAAAATAAAAAAAATAAATTTTAAATTTTATAAATTTAAATATCTTATAATTTAAATTTTTTTAATAAAAAAAAAAAAAAAAAAAAACAGGTGGAACAACTCAGGTGAAACAGTTGTTCTACCTATCGGGGGAAACAGCTATTCCTCCGGGATAGGGAGGAACAACTGTTCCCCCTCCCGTTTTACCGTTTCGGTACACAAGGGGGAATAAACTCCTATCCCCCCTTATACCGGTACCCAAACGGTACCTTAAGGAACAAGGCTGGAACAAGGCCTTATTCCAGGCCATGTTCTCCAACCAAACGATGCCCTTGGGGACAAGCTTGTTCTAGGAAAAAGTATTTATTCTCAAGTGGGAACAAGCTTGTTCCAGGAAAAATGCTGGAACTACTGTTCCAGCCTTATACTAGTCTGTTTCAAAAAACGAGAACTATTGTTCTCATCCATAACCAAATGCGTTTGGGGAACAAGGTAGGAACAAGACCTTATTCCAGGCCTTGCTCTCCAACCAAATGGTGCCCTAAGGTTTAGTAGGTGGTTGGCGGAATAGTATGATCTAAGGGATGGAATTAGTCAAAGGGTTAAATCAAACGGTGGAAAACTTGCAAGAACAAAGTGCTTGGTGCTTTTAAAAGCACCATAGCCGGACTCTGTCTCTCTCTCTCTCTCTCCTGGCCGTGGAACTTCTAAATCTACGATCGGCACCGCTGAATATGATATAGACCATTTGAAATATCTAGAAATTAAATTTCAAACCTTTTCGATATCATTGACCTAATAATCAAAGCTTTACAAAATTTATAATTTTAATGGTAGATACGAGGGGTTTGCTCGTTTAATGGTGTAAAAAAATCTAATTAATTGAATTTTGGTTATAAAATTCTATAAACTATTAAAAACAAGATCTATAGTTTTGATGTCGATAACAAGAATCATATCATGATTTTTTGAAAGATATTTATTTTTAGCCATTCATTTTTATGTCCACTTGATGCACAATAGAACAATATCGAAAAACCAAAAAATTTGATTTAGATTTCTTTGCTAAAATATACGAATATACTTTAGTATTCCAGCCCAGCTCTCTCTCTCTCTCTCTCTCTCTCTCTCTCTCTCTCTCTCAAATCAGAAGGATTGATCTTACTCTTAATGTTAAATAGAATTTTCTATTAAAGTTGCATCTAATTTAGATTGTTCTATACCGTTGAACTTACAAACATGCCACATCGGCCGTTAAAATAGCATTTTCTGAGACCCTTTGATCACTTTGTAAATGATGTCAAAAAAATTAGTTTCTAAATAGTTCTAATAGCATAGATCATGACTAACAGAGCCGATCATCAAATCAGATATCATATCATCGAAAATAAGTTACAAGCACAGAGACCACTGTACTTTCAAAAGCACAAGAGACGTATTATATATATGGTAGGGCTACTATATTCTTATGAGTATAGATCCCTTCGTACTCATAAGTTTCCGACCTTTGGATGAAGGGATGTGCGGTTAGGATGATAGTGGTCCCCTAAGGTTTAGTGGATTGTTGGTGAAATAGTATAAACCTTAGGGAACCACTATAATCCTAATCGCACATCCCTTCATCCAAGGGCTGGAAACTTATAAGTACAAAAGAGTCTATACTCATAAAAGTATAGTAGTCAGACTATATATATATATATATATATATATATATATATATATATATATAATTGAGCCCCTATACTTTTAAAAGCACCAAGTCATTGATGATTATGGGTTTTCGGCCTTTGGATGAAGATTTGTGAGATAACATCACTTATTGTCACATCACCACTTTCTGTGAAATTTTTATTTTCAACCATTGATTTTAAGCTCTTCATATCGCTAGTAAATGAAACTGAAAAATCACAAAATTTGTTTTCGAAGTACTTCCAATATTATTAATCAAGTTTAATGGAGTCGATCATCAATTCAGAAGCCCCATTATCGAAAACCACTTGATAGTATGGAGACCACCGTGCTTCTATAAGCACACAAGACGCATATATATTAAAAAATAATTCATAAAGTGGTGGTCGGAGAGTTTTGTAAGGAACCTTGGAGATTTTCATGGTAGTAAAGAAATGCTTAGGGTTTTACGCTAATATAGTTACAGGAAGAAACTATTGAATCCCCACTTACATGAAAAGGAATATAGTACCCAAATGGAACTATGAGAAATAGACAATTGTTTCTATATATGGGTAAAATTCAGCCAACCTATAGATATTATAGGGGCTAATTACTCAGTGCAAATGTAGAGAAAGAGAAATTTCCATAAAAAAATCATCTATGATGGATAAATTGAAGAGAGCACGCTTCTCAAAAAAGGAAAAATTATTAGGTTTAATATAGAAATAGAGGAGCAAACCTGCAATAGTCCTAGTTCCAGTATGAAACCAATTATCATTGGTACAGCTGTAAAAACACCAATCTGAACCAAAAATTGAGCATTTAAAGCAGCATCAAGTGCAGTGTTTGAACCGAGCTAAATTGAGCATTTACAATGATAAGCATCATAACAGTTGTTCAGTGTTTCCAAGCAATCTTGCTTTGCGAGCTATTGCTTAGTCCAATTACCCTTCATACGAGCCCTAGTGCCTGAAAATTCGGAGTTGAAAACTATCATATATCTATTTTGCCCAAATTTACAATAGGGAGGGTTTAAGGGGATTTATTTTAAAGGGTTTAACAGGATTTAGGGGTTTAAAAGTGAGGGCATTATACACAGATCTTACACTAACAGCAAGTTCGTTAGACATCTAGGAAATTGCCCCTAAATACAAATCTTGAGTACAGACTAATAATGTCCTACTGAAATACTATGAAGGCTTACCAGGTATACTCGTCCATATAAGAAGATATACACAGTAAGAACAGTCATCTGCAAATGAATCCGTTAATCATAAGTTATCCAATAATTACAATCACACAGACACAAGTACACATATAAAAAGAAACGGGGGGGGGGGGGGGGGGGGGGGGGGGGGGGAGGGGGGGTGGGGTGAGTATTACCATCGTGCACACATAATAACCAACAGTAGTGAAGAAGAAGGATAGCAATCTAAAGAAGTCAAAAAGATGCCCAAGACGATATATGTCTCGACTTAGGACTTGCTCTCCATTGCCACCAGCCACTTTCCCTTCAAAAAGAGCAATCTGGTTTAAACCTACATCTCTGCCTTTCCCAACCTTCAAAAAAAAAGGGGTAAAATCTGCATTAAATCTAGCTCGTAGATACTCAAAAAATTTACAAAAGAAATCCAAATAAAGAAAACCTGAATATATTCATGATGTGTGATATTTCCCTGCCGCAGTGTTGAATTGAATCCTGCAATTTTTTCAAATTTAAGCATACTTATGCCACAGTGCCAATATATATTTAATGAGAATACCCAAGTTTTTTAATTTTGCATGAGAAAAGTCCAAGTAAAAAGTTAGAACTGGGGCCCAGTTGACGCTATTGTAGTTAAACTAACAAGTTTACCCCTGATTATCTATGACTTACAAAACTTGATTCCTTGGCTTTTGCATATTTTATTTCCTTTTAGCATACATGATAACCATTTAGATCATCTGGCATGCACTAGATATATTATTTCTGGTAAAAATTTTACTTCTCAAAGTTTGGCCACCAAGTGCGGCAAGTACCTAACACCCCAAATATTTTGTTGAGAACACAGCAAGCTTCCAATGAAATGACTAAGATTATGCAGCATATATGACAAAACCAATCAGCATACAGCATTACCACACCACTTTCATAGTACCTGCATATATGTCTTCACTAATATTGATAACACGAGATGCTTTGCTTACACCACCTCTTGTGATGTGGAATATCCTATCGAAAACATCGGGATGCCCATAATGCATACGGACCCTGTACAACAGACATTGATTGATTATCACAAAATGAAAGCACATAGAAATTATACTGCCGATTATTAGAGGATCCACAGAGATTAAAAAAATGACTCACTTCAGGGGATATGCCAGAACACGTTGTCCCAAGGTAACAAAGCTAGTTTCTTGATTCGACATAAACCAAGCTAAAGATGAAACACTACAGACAGAAAAAAAAAAAGAATTTGAGAAAAAGAAGAAAAAAAGTTTAAAGAAACGAAAAAACAAAACTCAAGATTAAACAAAAACTCTAAATATACAAGGGCTAACCTTCCAGTAAAGACATGCTCACGGACACCAAGAATAGTAGGAGGTCGAAGGCCATGATTTGCCCGGAATTCTTCAAGTAAATTTCTCATTTTCATTGCCTCCTCAAGGTAGTTGTCCTATTAAACAGGCAAAAGATACAAAAAAGACTGAAAATTATATATCTGACCAGCACAAAATATAAAAAAAGCCAACAAAGAAAAAAAGAATTTCAGGATGGAGTCTAGTAGAGATCCACAGACAAGTAAAAATAGATAAAAAAGATCTCACATAACAAAGTTTCATTCATCCTGCAAGACACATCTACTTTGTAATATAAATGCAATATACTGGTTACGTGTGTTAAACTTAACAAGCATAAATCTAGTATCATTGTATAGGCATATCAATATACATATCAATGAAGGAAAAAATGTAAAATCGTACTGATCACAGACAAGAATGTTTTCATATATAACAATGTGGAAGCACAAAATCATTTGAACAATTCAAACAGAGAAAAATAAGAAATAGGCATGAAAAATAACCTGATTCATGTCGATAGTTTGTACAGCATCCCCACGGGTGAAAATTATAGCATGGTTTTGATTCTCAGGTTTCCCTTCTCCAAGCTTAGGGTCTCCAGGAAGCATAATAGAATATATTTCCTGTAGAAATGGAAAAGAAAAAGAAAAAACATGCAGAAAGAAAATGAAATAGCAATTAAAATAGCAGACGAAACAATTTCAAAAGCAGTGATTACAACACCCCAGTTGCATTAGAAGACTATTCTGATCAAAACATCGAACAGCAGGACAAGTCATTGCAAACTTTTGCTTTGACTTCAGTTCTAAGGTTTGGAATTAGGGGGAAAAAAATTTATTGGTCATTTGGTGAAGTTGTCAATGACTACCAAATACCAAGTAGTGTTTGAAAAGGCACACCTCAGCACCTCAGGGCATGAGTCGGCCATCTCAAGCAAGGATTTAAGCACCATAGCACGGGCTTCTGCCGAAAACTTGCTGGCACGATGCGTGCCGGGTGGTGCCGATGAGTGCCAGTCACAAAAAATACATGTGTGCCGACACATAATGGACACATAATGGTATGAAATATTTTTTTTCTTTAGAAACAAAATTTTTTAATTGTTTATTATATACCTTTATCAAATATTTCGAACTTTATTGAAAAAGTTACTTAGTAATTTGAAGAAAAAAGAGTTTTGAGCTGTGCCATCAGCACGGGGACTGTATCGTGCCGGGATCTTGTTGGCACAATACGGCACGGTGGATACGGCCCGTGCCGATGGATACTTAAATCCTTGGTCTCAGAGCATGAGAGCAGCTGCTCCTCGTGATATTTAAATTTAATGAGTCTGAATTTGGGTTTTCGGGTTTCAGGTTTTTTCAACATATATTCTAAAATGTTAGGGGATCGAAAAAAATCCGTAATTTGAACCATTTCTTCCTTTTTTTTCTTGGTCGTTCTCTCTTCCCCCAATAGAAACAAGGTAGCAAGCATTTTTAAGTTGAAAGTTGAAGCATAATATTTTTTCTTTTTAGTTTGAGAACATTTACGTATATGATTTTTTTATTTTTTTATAGTTATTTTGTTTATGTATGGCTATTTTGTATTTTTTTTATGTAAAATATCAATTTAAACTAGACTTGTTAAGAGTGTTTTATATTTATTAGAAATGTACCTCACCTTTTTGAGGAGGTGCCCCTCATGCCTGAACTCCAAAAGACCTTTTGTGCCTTTTGGTGCCTCACGACTTTTCAAACACTGCTACCAAGATACCCACTTAAGGAACATGTTTCCAGTTTCAGTACATGGGAAATCATTAAGTTTCGTTGTCGACAATTTAATTATCACTCCTGTTGGCTTATATACTAAAAATAAGTTCCTCTTTTAACAATTTCATTAGCAAATTATAAATTTACACCTTTAGTTGGATTTGCAAGTTCTAGTCTACCTTCTAGGGACATTGATCTTTGAGCATTCACCTTGGTACCTAACATCTATGCTTTACAGCCAAATATTATTTATTCATCAAAAAAAAAAAAAAAAAATTAAAGTCGATACAAATTGGAGCAAAATAGCATGTTAAAAACAAATGACTTTTTACTGTGTGCCATTCTGCTGTTTGTTTAACTAGCTCAAAATTTTTATACAACTGACAGCCAAGGAACAAAGACACTAAAGAAGTTCAACAACTCCTATATGGCTAGATGCTACAATGAACCCAGATAAACTATTGGAGACAAACAAAGTAAACTATCATCAGGAGTTCATGAATTAACAGTCCATTACTACCAAATTAGATATTTAATTTGATGTGTTACCAAGTTTAAAATATGACAAATATCGAGGGTTAGAACTAGATCGTATTAAATTACTGGAGTTGGTACAATCCAACAAAGATCAGCAGCACAAAAGAAAATTCACATTAAATATTGACAAAATAAATTTCCAAAACAGCACCAACCTGATCCTTTCCATGAACATCAGCTTTTAATAGCTTTGAGTAGTACTCTTTTGATGATTTGCCATCACTAGACACAGTTTCTTCCACATGTATGAAAGCAACACGAAGTGCCTCGTTCCTGCAGAGTACAACAAAAAAATAAAAATAAAATAAAATATCACTCTTATTCGGCAGAACAATGGTAAGAAAAGAATGCTTCAAAAAAATGAAAACTAAAACCCAAAGAAGAAATCAATCTATACTCAAAACTTGAAGTACAAAAGGCATTTAGCCAATACAGCTAGTATAACTATGCTCACACAGGAAAAAGATGCACAGAGCAAGAACTTCAAAATTTATCATCACACATCTTTTTACTGAAGAAATAACCAAACAGACCTCTGCATCAAAAGAGCAATATCAACTGCCTCTTGAGCCTTCTTCTGCTTCTGCTGTCCATATATTTGGCATGATACAACATAGGTAAACTTAAGATCTGCTTGAGCACGTGCCTCAGGAGATAATTCATATCCTTGGATATTTCTATCATCAGCTTGAGAATAGCCATCCTCGGGACCTGGAAGTTTGGATGGAAAAACACGAAGCTATCAAAAGAGTAAATTAAATATTTAAGCAATAATTTGACTGTAATCAAAATATACCTCCAGAAGATCTCCTTTCCAGATAACTTTGTAATATAAGGGCCCTTCTATAGTACATCATACCACGTACTGTTTCAATACAAAAGACATTTATCAGATAAACAACAGAAATTATTGAACATAACAATGATAAACTCAATGCATAAAGCAAACAAGTCCTGCTTAATAAGCAGAATAAATAATTTAATTAAGATATAGCATACAAGTATTCTTGCCCACCTCTCAAACTAGAAGATACAACTGAAAGAGTATATGAATTAAAAGGTGATGGAATACACGAACCTGTCCTTGCTAAGGTCTGGCCGCGATAGGATACCCAGAAGCGTAGTTCCAAGGCATCATTGGAATTATCCTGAATATCATCTGCTGATAACTCGTCAAGGTTAATTCGTTCCAAGAAATTTGCCCATTCATCTGTTCAAAGAATTAATCGGCTAATTATATCCCAGATGAAAGAGATAACCTGACTTGTTAAAGCACATAATAAAATATGGAAAAAAAAAATTAACATCATTCACAAAAATGGATGGCTTGCAACAATCTAGATCAAGGATTTAAGTTCCCATTGGCACAATAGTGTGCTGACAAGGTATCAGGCTATCAGCACAATAAGACCCTCGTGCCAATGGAACAACTCAAAACCCTCCAAAAAATTAGAAAGTACTTGCATTAGTAGAGTAGAAAAGAATTGATTACATATATATATAGTAGAGCCACTGAAGTATAGAATTGCCAAATAATATAATTTTTCTTCAAGCCAAATTGTGTCGGCCACACAAGTATTGTGTCAATGGCACACATTGGCAAGGGCCAGGACAGTGGGCATGGCCCATGCCAATAGGTACTTAAATCCTTGCTTCACAACCTTTCCCCTTTATTTCTTACCATGAGAGTACAGATTGATGGGGAAAAAAAAAGCCCACTTCAGATATCACAGATACCTAAGACTAATCTTTCATTTTTTTAATATTTTTATAGCCGATTTCAGCATTAAAATCATAAAGGAAAGAAAAGGGTGCACGAACAATGCAATATTTATTATAAATAAGAATGAAAGGACCATTAACAATTAATAGACGTTACCTGGAAAGATTTTCTGGAGATAGAAAAGGATGGAAATTCCATCCTCATTTTCAGACCTTAGCTCTGAGGAACTATACAGTACAGTCTCGCTGTAGTATGGGGTAAAAACACTACAGAGAAGCATTTCACATTAAAATTTTGCGTGTAAATATTTGAACTTCCAAGAAATCATAAAGGATTAGCAAGTACCAGAAAGGCATCATCTCTGATACAGGCTTTGCAGCAGGCATTTTCATGAATAAAGAATTGGTAAAGAATTGCAATCTCCTACGAGCCTCTAAATTTTTGGGAATATTTGCAGCAGAGTCCTTGACAGTCAAAAGTAAATGTAGGCGTTTAACCTGCTCCTTCTGTAAAAACAATTAACAAGTGTCAATATGACATAAAAGAGGGGGAAGAAAGTGAAACAAATTCCCAACTAAGAATTATGAAGCATACTAATTCGGCATCGTCCAGCCAGAAGATTCTAGAGAAAAGGCGGCCTCTATTCCTTGCTCTAGACAACCACGTATCAAACTCCTCCCTGAAAGGGGGGAAAAAAAGTTTAACAACTGAAATTAGGCGTATGTTGCTAAACAACGCATACCCTCAAGCCAGAACAAAGTACACTCATCAATACCTAAAATTTGATGTCAGTAAATTATGTGTAATAACATGACATAATTCATTGACGGCGTCTGCAGCTCCTCTTACACGCTCAGGAGTCTCATCTCTTATCTGAACATATTCGTTATACAAATAAACAAAATTTCACAATAAAGCAAAGAATGCTAAACAGGTCTATAAATTGGATAATAAAAAGCACGAAATTTATGACTATTCATTTAATTAAGTATTAGAGTAACATGTAAGACCATTAACTTACTATCGTTACATTCAGCAGCAGCAACAAAAACAACTACTACTACTAAAATAACAATGTGTTATGCACAAGATCCTCTGAAAAACTGGGTGCTATCAGAGTATTGGGCACGAAAAGCCAGTTGGAAATTTAGCAGCAACATGCTAAAAATATTATAAGCATTAAGAAAAAGAAAAAGTAGACAAAACTTCCATATAATTAAGACTTACCAGTAGCCCAGTCAAGGCAGTAAATCTTGATACGACAAGCTGCAACTTTTCGAGGTTTATAGTTAATACAAGTGAACCCTCTGAAATGCTGTTATAGAGCATGCGGAAGAGTCTTTCAACCCTGTAAACAAGTCTACATGTATAATTCTTTGGCCAACTGACCATAATTAAAAATCAATTGTAAACTTTAAAGAGGGATAAAAAACAGTTACTACTGAACTAATATGTCGCATATGTCCAATAGATCTTACCAAGCTCTTTCTTCCCCTTCAACTAGAGAGTATAGAATCCTTTCGACACTATAGTAACATTCCTTAACAGCGTAGGCCATGTACTCATCCTTTGCTATTCGATTCCACAATTCGGCTTGCGAATCTTTGCAATCGAAAGCCAAGTCAATTGCCGACAAGATCTACAAAAATAAAAGCAGAGATCAGCAACAAAATCAACATCCATTTATCCACTTGAAATCCTCACTCTTCTCATGCATAATTGTTTCCAGTGTTTATTGCTAAATAGCATACCTTACTAGTTAGTAGGAACAAAGGCCATTGGACTAGCCTCAAGTTGCCACGGTTACTTGGTATAATAAGCAAATCCATTTCACTGTGAGTGGCATTCAAATTTATTATTAGTACATTTCACGGCACAAATATACCAACTTGAACAATTACAAACGAAAGGTATAAAGTTTCCATAATACATGTAGGCAATCACATGCATACCGATTACTAATGTAGTCCTCTTCACGCAAGCTCTTGATAATCTCATTCCAGAATGGAGAAAATGTTGCTGCATATATCTTGTTCCCATCTTGAGCTTCCTGATTCAAAAACACCGAAAATTCAGTTCTTCAGAAAAAAAATTATTGCAGAGAAGATATAGCGAGAACAAGAGTATACATCAAACTTTTCATGTATGGAGAATGAAAATTCAAGGGTTATTCCCACCAACAGTATCTTGTTCCAAGGGGCAAATATGTTCAATATAGAGAAATGGCAGGGAAAGAAGAAATATGCAAACAACTAATATGCAGCGAAAGAGTGAGCAGTTATAATGTCGAAATTTTCTAATACTTTCTCAGTTACATGATTTGAATACAACCTGCAACAAGAAGACCAAAATATTGTGAAAGCACATTACTCTAGTAATGGTCCTGCAGTTCATATGATTTGCTTGAGTCAATTAATTTATACAACCAAAATTTGCTATAAAACTTGGAAACACTTACACTTCTAATCTAGCAGATCAAACAATTTTACAGTCAAAATTGTAACTAAGCTGTCATTTGATTTCAATTCTTAGATAATGCTTAAGCAAACTCAAAAGTTTGAAAACTCAAAGTCATCTTCTAAACAAGATTGAATATTACTTCAAAAGATAAGAATTCTAAACATGAACATGAAATAAGGTAGGGAATTCCAATACTAACAGAACTTCAAACGAAGAGTAAGAAGAAGCCACTACTAAAAGAAAAACAGGAGAACAGCATAGCACCAGTGAAAGCATTATATGAAATGTAAACTAAAACTACTATATGTTGGCAGGAAAACTAAAAAAGAAAGGAAGAAATTACAGTAATAAAATGTCAAGTATCAAAAATGATTAACCTGAGGTACTTGTCTGCTCAATGGAATCCTGCAATAAGATAACAAAATCAATCGATAACTCAAATTAGCGTACAAAATGCAACATGAGGTGAAACACATGAAATCATAATAGTACATGGGTGTGAAAACAGTTGAATGTGGATGGATGCTGGGAAGTATAATATATCTATCCATATTTTACAAGTGGATACGAATCCAGATGTGGATATTAACCAGATGCCAAATTTTGCAACCATATTTGATTAACACGGACATGAATATGTGGAGAGCTTCAGTTGAATATGAATTGAAATCAAACTACAGACAAATACCATTCAGAAATGCGGGCAGACATAAATCTTGTATGTGTGAAGAGAAAGAGAGTTGCACGACACACACACACACGAACCGCGCACACAACAGAGAGAGAGAGAGAGAGAGAGAGAGAGAGAGAGAGAGAGAGAGAGAGAGAGAGAGAGAGAGAGAGAGAATGCATGCATGCATATATCAATTGTGTATGCACACATCTGTGTGTCTATGCATGGTTGATATCCATATCGGCATCTGGATCTGAAAATGTATATATAGTGGATAGCCGAATCTATATTCAGGTTTTATTGAGAAAATTCAAATTCTAATAAAGATCCAAAAGAAAAGGAGAGAGAGAGAGTTGCTGACTGAATCCATTACTCAATCCACATTGAATAGACTACTTCACCAATCAAATCGGATTCTGACTGGATTCAGATCAGAATATGGTCAGATAATATCATACTGGTTTTCACCCCTAGGAGATACTCATAATGGAAAGCCATTCTCCAAGGTAGACAGTGACTACGGATAATGATATTATTTGGGTAGCTAGTGAGAATGTCAGAAGCATTTGCTATGAATTACCATAGATATGGATAGGGCATTAGTTATACCATATTGCTAATTTCCAGCAATAGATCCCATCATTACTAAAATTATAGCATCAAAAGAAAACTTATATAACAAAGTTCAGAGTCTGATCCAAATATGGTCGGACATTATCATACTGGTTTTCACCCTCAAGAGATACCTATAATAGAAGCCATTCACCAAGGTAAACAGTAAATAAGGAAAAGGAAATTATTCGGGTAACTTGTAAGAAAGTCGAAGTGTTAGCTTCAAATCAGCATAGATATGAATAGGGCATTAATTATACCATATTGCTCACTGAAATCAAAATAGATCCATCATTACTAAAATTACAGCATCACAAAAACAATTCACATAACAAATAAATTGTGACTTAGAAAATAGAAAGGTAACCGCTGTTAAACTGTTTTTCATTTTAAAGCTATTATTACATCAATCCAATTCAGCTAATTTTCACCATTAGCCCCTAAACTATTACTTGAGCTTTATTCTAGTCCCTGAACTTTGATTCACTGCATTAGGAGACTTGGACTTTCAAAATGTTATGATGATTCTCCAGCCATCCACTTCTGTTGCCTAGAGGGATGGCCATCCGACATGGCATGCCAAAGCCAATAATCCAAATATCTTTAGTTATTTGTGGCGTCAAAAATCTCCTCAATTTCCAAGACTAAATCCATGGAAGGTCTACATAAATCTTAGTTAGCATGGTAATCGTGCATAATTGTTGTTAGAAACAGTAACTAAAAGGCTTGCGAACAATTATTTTGCATGTGATGTTAGATTTCCGTGTTTCTGGCCTATGAAAGCAAACTATTGGGCCAAGATTCCAATGCTTTAAAAGTTCAAGTCCCTTAATGCTACAAATCTAACTTAGGGGAACAGAGTGAAACATGAGCAATTGATTAGGGACAACTTGGTGCAATATACCCAAACAATTCAAACTCCATATTCAAGCCAAAGACGAATATCTGGTTACACTCAGATATGATAGTTGAATCTCCTGGTTAATATCTCATCTTCAACCCTCCATGCGACAAAAAGACAATTAGAGTGAAGTTACCTGCTTGCTTGGGGAGGTACAAGATTCTTCGTAAAAGCTTCTGGAAAGGTCTCAAAACGTCTATGAAGCATTTCAAGTGATCGTATCTGCCATAAATCAGCGCAGCCATGAGCATAAAGGAATAAAGGCAATGCTCCGTTATAATCACCCACTAAAAATACTCTAAATACAAAATAATTACCTCCCCAAGGCGAGCTCTTGCACCCATCCAGCCACCAACAATAGCAGATAAAAGAGTGTACCAAATGAGGATATCCATAAGGTAAATCTAAAAAGGCAATAAACACTGGTAAAAAAAGATATTTGACAAAAGATGAACTCAATAAGATCCTTAGTATAACTAGTAGAGAGGACTCACAGCCAAGACTGGCGCCCACAAACTAAGAATAGTCAAAGCATTTTTGTTGCCTAAAGAGAATAAAAAGAAAATTTAGTTATAATCTGGCCTTTTTGGCAAAAAATCAGTGCTAATAGCATAGCATAATAATTGCAGATAACCAATCCAAGCATTTAAATCACAACTGTGCTAGAGGAGAAAAATGAACAAAAACGAGCAGGTGCATAGTTCTGTATTCAGTACAATGCACTAAGGTCAAATACAATCACAATAAAACCCGGACATCCTTTGAATGTCTCACAATCATCAAAGGAACAAAGAAAAATGCTCATGGGCAGAGCTAGGAAACATGCATTTCAAGAATGAATTGGAAAACACGGAAATTAAAGTGCCATGAAATCTTAAGATATAAGAAAACTTCCAAAGCACACGTAAGATCTTACCAGACTTGAAAATAGCACATCCCCGAATATTTTACAGAGAAATTTTCATTAAATCCCTAAATTTTTTAGATAATGTTAATAAGTACCAACTTTTCTATCTATTCATATATCCCTAAGTTTTTATCATTCCTTTCAAAGAAGTCCATGTGTAGCATCTTTCAGAGAAATATAAGAATATTTCATTACAACTAAACAAGCAAAAGAATAAAATTATTCTGAACAAGCAACTAGAGGATTGAAAGCCGTCTTATCTCTTCCTATACTCGTACTTAAACAATTCTATTATTCAGAGGTACCAATTTCTCCAATCAAATATTGGACAATATAATCAGACATTCTGTACAAATCGGGGCAAAGGTACACCAATTTCACCTCCATGCACTAGATAATGAAAATATGATGTGAATTATAATCTAACCAAGGATTTAAGTGCCCATCGGCACGGACCATACCCACCGTATCATACCGTGCCAACTAAACATCATATGATCCCCGTGTCAATGACACAGCTCAAAACCTTTTTTTTCTTTAAAATTAGTAAGTATTCACCTAAATAAAGTTTAAAAAAATTGAAATAGAAATATAATAAGCAATTAGAACATATAGATGCCAAAGAAAATAAATATTTTAAGCCATTATGTATCAGTGCGCAAGTTTTTTTTTTTGTTACCGGCACGGCATGGCACGCACCGTGCCTTACCTCGCCAACAAGTTTGCGGCACAACCCCGTACCACAGCATTTTAATCCTCAAATCTAACCATATATAAAATATAAAAACACATAACAATTAAGAAATTCGAGAAAATAAATAAAATATTTACTAAATTGATTTTCTTATGGAATTGCTAGTTGTTTTACTGCCGGTGGTACGCATGGATGTCAACATAGCATCGATTCAACGCATAGGCATGACAACAAGAAAGGATAGTTAAGGGGAACAGACTCCTGTAGAAGTGAAAATACTACATGGTAGGAAATGGCAAATGCATAGAGGACAAAACTCAAGTAGAAGTGCAAATACTACATCATGGCAGAAAATGGTGAACGAGTAGAGGACAAAACAAAAATATCCATAGGTTAGTTCAGAGGCTATGATATGTTCTAAATTTCCACAAGAAATAAAGGATGCATTGGATTGAGTTGGTTCAAATTGATAAAGAAATAACAAGAGGCTGTTACAAGGATCATGATGACGACAAGGACTCTAATAGCAGATGCGTTGTGATGCATTTCTAAAAACAAGCAGTAGTTGGAGAAGATTGAAACTTGAGCGAAATAGATGATAGTTCAAGCCTTCCAACTTTGAAGTCAGCAGCTGACAAAGTTCCTGTGCTGGCACCAAGATAATGGCAACTCCAAGTTTCAAACTATGCACCACCTACTCTCCCAATCCATCAAAGTTATGGATGTTATAGTATGCCCTGGTCATGCATGAGATGCTTAGTGGTACATATTTGAAAGAGAACAGAAAAAGGACGTCTGCATTTGATTGCAGATTGCTTTGTTTCCATCCATATAACCCCATAGATGATTTATATGGTTTAGAGGCACAACAGGGCTCAATCTTCAAACCAAGGGTATAGCAAGCCAATAATTTCATGCCGCTTGTGAGGTGTCCTTCAAAGAGGATAGGCACTTGCAGAAAGCGACTATTATGCATGCAAATAACACTGGAGTAATGAAGTTCAGTACCATTAATTTCCTTCTATACGATAACAAAAACAACACGATAACATCTACTACATGACCTAATCCACATTTAGGATGCCTCTGAGGACTCCGAGAATATAATAAGCTCCAAACCACCACTCCCTCAAAGTTCATTCTAACATCTCTGGGTAAAGAATATTTACGGCTCTAAGATCTACAGATCAATCTAAAAAAAAATCCAGCCTCTGGGCTCAAGAAAGTTACTAAAGGAGAAGTTTAAAACAGGGAAAAATACTCAAGTCTCACTGTCATCCTGGCCAACTTACTGCAACAGCCAACAGGTTAGTGGCACCCCATATTTATTATATGGCAGGAGAAGCAGCGGGAGGGGGTCTGTATTTTAAAAAACTTAGAGACAACAAGTACATATAAACAGGGAAAATTCTCAAGTGTTTGTTTTAGCAGCACCTGAGTTTACTTTGCTTCCAAGGAATCAAAAACAAACTTTAATTCACAATTCAAGAACCAAGCAAATGTTAAAGTTATTTATTGCCTATAATTATTTTTTGTTGAGAAATGATAATCACATTTAGTTATTTCAAATTAATTGTAGACAGGAAGAACAACAACTACAAGATAATCTTAGCACAATAAATGTCTACTGACCCTTCGACACAAAATCATGCCAGGAGTACTGCAAATCACGAAGTTCAACAATTATATTTGTTGGCCCAACTAATGGCTTAATCTGCAAGGATGAAAATCAATAACAAATATAATAAGCTACAAAGTTAAGATATTGAATACGGAGAACAGGAACTAGCAAAACTTTTGGAAAAAACTGAACAATAGTTCGCTTGCAACTGAAAATCTGAATAAAAGGGAAAACATAGTCACCTGGAGAAAGTAAGCAAAAGTAAACTTGCAGGCTAATATCACCAACCAAAATATGACATATCTGCATGACCATAAGAAAAAGATGTAAGCTCACAGAAAGAACACTAAAAAAGGCTCGTGAATGCACATGGACAAGAATCACCAGTCCATATGTCACTACCATTATCATATTATAACTGCAAGAATGTTCATTATGATGATCACTATAATATATTTAGCTTTTTAAGAATCACATCTGCAACGCAACCTCTTGTAGTTATAATTATAGGCCATGGATTATGCTCCTGTTGTTAGTGCCAGTATCAGTCATAGAATAAAATGTAGATCACGAGCAAGTCAGCACACCTTGTTCAATTACACAGAACAAGTTGTGTCTGCCACAGCTTTACAATAAAACATGTAGCAGAAAAGGCAAATGATGGATTCCAAGTCGAACTAAAATCAACAGCCCTTGAATTTAAACTGCTTGCCACGTCAATAACTATGACCATTTCAGTTTTGCCAACAGGAAATAACAAGATAACTCCACTAGTCAGCAAACTAACAAGTTACATGGCAATCCCCCAGCCTTGATGGTTTAAAAGGAACCCACCACCAGCTCAAGGATTGAAATCCAGGTGGTGATGTAGGAGCCCCATTTTTGGCATGTCTTGGGACAAGACGCTCCATTTAAGTAGAAAAATAGGGGCTCTAAGATTCTTAAAATGCATGTGCCATAAGTCAGTTCTAGATACAGTTGTGAAATGATTGTATTCCGGATTCACTTAATGTCACAATTCCTACTGTGTTTTGGTAAAGTACTTTCAGGCCCACGAAAGTGTTATTATGGTAGACCATGTAAGTGAGCTATCATGTGCCAGAGATGACAGATAAAGGAGGTTGACGACAACTATGCCTCGACGTTTCAAAGCATAAATAAATTACTAGTTAAAGAGAAAGCATCAGGTCTGATCATGCAAATACAAGTCTAATAGAATGAACAAAAAGAAAGCTATAAACCTGGCATAATCACTTGTATTCTCAAAAAGGCCACGCCCAACAAAATACCGCTCCTAATTTGAGGAGAAAAAAAAAAAGAAAAGAAAAATAAGCAAACAAAGAGTAAACCAAGAATATATAAATAAACCAGAATTACAGTATAACGGTAAATATATTTACTTGATATATCCACTTGAAAAACTGAAAGAAGGACCACCGATCCGTAATATCTGAAACAGTATGGCAAGCTGGAATCTTTACTGTTAGTGCAAATGTCACGCGAATAGCCGCATAGACGCCGAGAATAATAATGTATATCCGGAAATAAAATGAATCTGATTGCTTTCTTTCATCCAAAACCTTCCTGCCTCAGATTTAACAAGAATAATGCAATTCAGTGCATAAAATACACAAATAAATATATATGTATATATACATATATACATATATATACATATACATATACATACATACATATATATATATATGTATATATACATATATACATATATATACATATACATATACATACATACATACATATATATATATATATATATATACATATATACATATATATACATATACATATACATATACATATACATACATACATATATATATATATATGTATATATACATATATACATATATATATATATACATATATACATATATATACATATACATATACATACATACATATATATATATGTATATATACATATATACATATATATATATATACATATACATATACATATATACATATACATACATATATATATATATATATACATATATATATATATATATATATATATATATATATATATATATATATATATATACAGTTCGGCTACTATACTATCAATAGTACCAAGTTATTGGTACTATCAAGTTTTCTACCCTTAGATCAACCCCTTTGATCATTTTCATCCGTTAGATTTTACTATTTTCCCAACCACCTATTAAACCCAAGGGGCCCACTATCATCTCAACCACACATCTTTTAATCCAAGGGTTAAAAACTTAATAGCACCAATGACTTGGTACTATTAATAGTATTCCAGCCTAGCTCTCTCTCTCTCTCTCTCTCTATATATATATGCTAACTGCAACATTGCATACTCACAAATACAGATAAGTCATGGCTGCCGAAGCCAATCCGAACCAAAAACACCTAATAAACAGCCTAAAGATTGCAAAGCGTCTGGTCATTCTATAAGCACCATACATAAGAAGAACATCCAAGCAGCCTATATGAGAATCAATAGCCCAAATATTAACGAAGAAAAGTCAAAGTGAACAAGCAATCCTAGCAGTATGTTTACCTAGATCGCCATATAGATCTCAAAAGAAGAGAGATCAAAATAAGAATTTAGTGCAAAGCGACATACTCTCTATGAAGTTCAGAACAAAAAAGGCTGGCGCAGCACTAAGTATGATTTTGAAGGTATTCAAGTTGATCTTTCCTTTGTGAAAAGCTACAATTGTCAAAGCCTGCATAACCAAGCAAACAGGCCTCATAAAATCACACTTTGACCGAGCAAAATTCACTAAGATGAAATCTGTAAACTACAGAAACTAGCCTGGAACATGAGGAGTAGAAAAATCCACAAACGGTGAAAACTCTGGTACAAATGCAAAAATGTTCGGTGCTCAACAAAACTGCATTTTGATGTCTGAATATCACAATGAGAAAACAAGTTAGCAAAACAAAGCATAAAAATTGGTCTCTATGGAATATAAAACAGAGTAGAGGCATATATTACACAAACAGATTCTTTGACAAACAGGAAAAATTCCTCATAGTAGGATGCATAATTAACCAAGGGCTTCTTAAATACTTAACAATAGTCAGATATGACATATCACATATGGAAATGCAACAAATATAACAACCAATCATTAACTTTATACCATTGTTCTAAACTTTGATGCCATTCCAAACCACGGCAAATATAGGTAGCCCTGAGAGTCTGAGACTCATATGGATACTTACTAGATAACACAGTTTCTTTCAATGACTCTACTGTAAGACAAGAAGCACATCAAAGAAACTGACAAGAATTAATGGAGAAAGACAAAAATTTGAATTAACAAAAGACAGGCCTCATCAACTCATGGTTCCTCATTTTATTTTACCACACTTCTGGTTTTCTCAAAAAGCATCCATGCGCCACATCACATTTTGCAGTTTTCCTTGTCCTTGCCCAAAATTGATCAGGATAAAAGAAATAGTTGCGTCAGAAAGATTCCCTAGTCTACATGAGCAGGCCAATAACTCTTCCTAGTTATATTGCAAATCTTTTAGATAAACCCCTTAAGGAATTAGTAAGCCTAATATACTGTGATGTGTGAAATTATCAAAATTTTCGTTTTACAGATTAGAATTGTGAAACTGCCATCCCAATCAATCCAATTCGGATACCCCCAACTCTAACATGTGTTTTTGAAGAAATAAGATGAAACTCAGATTAGAACGATGTGTGTTTTCAATACTCCCAAATGAAAGGGGGGAATTGATCCATGGTCGATTCCATAACAGATAAAATAGCCAGTTATACCTCACGAAAAAATATATATATATTTTTGTGGAATTAGCCATTCCATTTCAAGTTAAAATATTGTTGACAACTCCATGCACAACCATACAAGCAGCTTACACGTGCAGCTTTTGCTTTGTCTGGAGATATTTTGAATTCCAACCTAAATCTGACAATAGGGTACAAATAGAATGATATAATAGGGGCAATCAGCAGAAGAAGCTATACTAGACTTCTGAACAAACACAGAAAACCCTATCAACAGCAGTCGTTAAACCAGAAAGAATGAATTAACCAAGGGTTGCCCATACAATTAGCAGAAGAGCAACACAAAAAGAGAAAATAGTCTGGAAACAGACCGTCGGCAAGGGGAAATGCAGTTCACATAAGATAAAACAATATGTAATAAATTAGACCCCAAAAAAGTGTGATAACTTATAAGAAAACATTAGAAGAAGCAAAAGCAATAAATACTACAAAAAACTTCTGATAACCTACTTGTATATATTATAGGATATTGCGGCCATATACATACGAAAATTTCAAAAAACTTATTTAATAATAATATTCTATGTACAAAAACAATCAATAACAAATAATCAACCTTATATACCTGGTATTTAATCACTTTAGTAAGTAATCATAGGCATAAAAAGTACATTTATAGATATCTGTTTAAAAAGCACGATAGTAGCTAGTTTACGCGCCCACAATGGGGTGCCTACAGAGAAATATTTTAACTTCTATTTACATGACATTTCAACTCTCTTACATATTATCCTTATCCTGAAAGCCAATAGTACATTTGATAAGCATAAGCAGCTGGAAAGAATTATGAAACAACAGGTAACAAAGAAACAAAAAAAAGAAGGGGGGTAGGGGCAGAAAAGACTACCAAAAACAGTAAGAAATTGTAAGCTGTCCATAGAACAAGAAAGAAGGACAAAGTGTTCTACAAATCAGTCTAAGCGGCCTCATATCTGGCCACATAAGTGAATCAGATGTGCAACCCTACTGCTTACTGTATATGCAGTTCATTATGCAGGCAGCCCACATATGCAGGAAAATGAGACCACATATTTATGAACTCAGCCCTAATATGCAAGAAAATGAGTCCGCTTAAATATGCAGCGAGGGTCAAATCTGCTGTTTTTTTCTACGAATTGAATTTAGAACTTGTAACTGGTTATTGGGTTCAGAGAGGGCGTTGCTAGATTTTCAAAACGTTGGCTTGGTAGATTAACATAAATGATTGCAGCTGACAGTTTTATGGAGAAATTATTATTTCTCATACAATTATAGCTGATTTATAATAATCCATCTATTTATTTCTACTTTCGAAAGGTGTATTAATAAGTTTATCACGGTTATATATATAATTTAATACTGTGATAACTAAACCACAAATGGGCCCGCATAGGCGATGGTATGCCACATATGCATTATGCAGTGGGTGAGCCACCCGCATACCACATATTACTTTCTTAGAACATAGGAAGAAGACTGGGCAAGCTAGCGAGCAATTTTTTTTTTCTTTAGAAAGCATCGTTAGCACTATGGATTGTATGTTAGCAAAAAAAAATTTCTTTGTAATGTTCTTATGTTGGTGGTTTTGGGCATTTAAAACAACATAGTACATAACTTGTTTGATACTTCAAATGAAATTTTGACACACTAAGTAGATTTCTGATTTACCCTCAGCCTCCCTTTTGGCTCACGCAGAAACTGGGAATCCTCCAGAGGTGGCCATTTCAGTTGAAAGCAAGAAGGTGACCTGGAATTATACAGCACAAAATAAGTAAGCTTATGGTTCTGAAGGACTGAAAAAGAAGATTCAGTACAAAAAAAGGGGGAAAAAAACCAGAAGTATTCGTTAAAATCATCATAATTCCGCCAGGCAGAGTGTGCAGCTTGTCCATTTTTATTGTTAGCAGCTTCCTGAAAATTAAAATCAGGCAGATTAATCAGTAATGAATGCAACAAGATGAAACAAATCAGAAGAACAAAACTTCATATTTACAACAACAGGGTAAATATTTTTTTTTCTTCAAGAGAGTACCACATTGCCAGAGTAAGCAATGCAAAAGATATCATTGTGTTACAACTTATACAAATAAGCATTATAGTTGAGGTAAAAAATAAAATTCAAATTCAAATATTGAAGTATATCTTTACTCTGATTTTAAAACTTCACAATTAACTCTAATTCTTTCAGCACATTATAATAATTTTAAGTCGTATTAGATATTGTTTAGCATTTCAATTTAATCAACTGAGAATTTCCCAAACATACTTTCAGATGACGAATTCAAGAAACTAAAAGACATACAGTATGACTAAAAATTGTACCTACCGCTGCCATAGTCTTATAAATAGGAGAAATAATTTCCTTCAAAAATGATACAGAACCATTACTACTAGTACAGCTTTTAGCTGGACTGGCTTCAGGAGAATCCAATGTTGCATCCAAATCCTTTGCCATCTGCAAAATGTAACTTCAGTAAGTACAATGGATAAAACAGAAGATCTATGTATATGTTTGTAACTTTGTATATACATACACTTGTGCTATAAAAATAATGTTATTACATAGGAAACTAAATATGTATCTAGATCATAATGCAAAATTGCTAAGAAGTGATTTGAAAAACTCACATGGTGAAATATGTAGCAAATGCACTCAGGAAGAAAGCGAACATTAGCAGCCTCACCCCAAATTAGAAAGTAGAGAGAGATAAATATGAGTTTCCTGCTTTTATTGAGTGCTGCTGTGCTGCACGAAGCTTCACAAATGTCATAATAGTAAAATCTAAGAAAGACTTAATAATTCAAAAGGGTAAATCAATTACCTGTTCCATATAACACGAATGCCAAGATATTTGCACCATCTTTTATAGTTGTCAAGTACTTTGTCAAAGACTTCAGCTACAGCCTTCTCGTCGATTTTCTGCATTCAACAAAACAACTAAAAAAAATCAGCATTCAGGAGACAATGCACTGCCTTCAGATTGTCCTATCGATAACCTTGTGACCAATATCTGATTGAATATCAATCTGATGCCAAATGATTCTTCATTAGCAGTTCTAGAACCGGGTTATTATACTTGGTTGGCTTTGCAAGAAAGGTTAGTCGTATGGGACCATCCTTGCATGACTTCTATAATGAAGCTTCCATGACTTTCCTAATGAAGCTTGACCAGAAGAACTATATTCGTAAGTATGTCTCTAGCAATCACTCAATCATAGCTCACTGAAGAGACTTTCAACAAAAAATATCTACAAATCAAGGAATAAAGTGCCATGGCACGGGGGCGTGCCGTTGTCCACCTAGCACGGTACGACATGGGCACGCTTCCGTGCCGACACGTGGCACGCTTGTGTGCCGATAGATATGCATGACCTCCCAGTGGCACTCTCTGGCACGCTTTTTTTATAGTTTTTTTGTTTCCAATAAACTTTTATAATGTTATTTTGAAATATATAGTCAAATAATTATGAATATTCACTATATATAACTTACTATACAAATCAATTAATATAGTGATAAATTTTTTTAAATGTAAAAAAAAATTATACCTAATAGAAAATATAAATTAAAATATAATAATAAAATTTACAAGTAAAATTTATTTAAGAAAGTTAGAAAAAGAACAACATGATGAAAAAAAAACAATATGAGTAATAAATTATATGACAAATAAATTAAACAAATTTAAGTATCAATTGATTTAATTTAACTTTTAATTTTATTAGTATTTTTAATTTTTTTAAATTTAAAAATAAAATTATTTTTATCGTAAATCTTATATAAAATACTAGATCTATCCAAAATAATTAAAAATTTAATTATATAATAATTAAATCAAGTATATCTATTTTCAACTTTTTATAAACTACAGATAAAAAATTATCTAATTTTATATTTTTTAAAAAAAAAATTAAAAATTAAAAATATTCAAATAAAAAAAAACTACGGATACAAAGGCCAATCCCCCCAAAAAAAAAAATTTAAAAAAAATCAAATGAAGGACATAAGGACCTATAAAAAAAAAATCTACCAAAAGAAAAAAAAACATATAAAAAACACAAAAACACACCAAATAAATAAATAAATAAATAAATAATTTTCTTAAAAAAAAAATCAAAACTAAAAGAGAGAAAGAGAGCGAGAGAGGGGGGGGGGGGGGGGGAGAGGGGGGCGGCAAGAAAAAAAGAAAAAAAAAAATGGCACAAAAAAAATAATAATAATAATAATGGGCGGCACGTGCCGCCCGATACCCACGCGGGTATCGGGCTGTCTCGCGCGATACCCACGAGGGTATCCCGGCACGGGGGGTGCTGTGGCACCCCCCGAACCGTGCCCCCACGTGCCGCCCCGTGCCGAGCGGCACGGGGTGGCACTTAAAACCCAGCTAGAAATACACTCCAAAAGTATCACAATGCTAAGCATCTGCCAGTGGATTTTGACTTTATGCGTTCAGAATAAAAGTTAATTCTCTGGAGCAATATAGTGGCCAGCACATGACAGGCTTGCAGCCAGAAAGAGTCAATACCAGGATAGGCTTATATTAAATGGACAAAACGCCAGATATCAAGTGAGTGCAAGTAAACCAGGCTCTAATATTCTTCTGATCAAACTCATTGTTATGTTTCTCCTCTATAAAAAGATCAAACTCCTAGTTTTCTGCCAAAGCAGAAAAATATCATGTGGACCAACTTTTCACTTATCAATCTATAGTTATTATACCTCCTCACAAGATTAACTCTATTAAAACGGACGTCAATCCATAATGGAAGTATAGAATCAATATCAATATCAATATCAATATCAATATCAATATCAATATCAAAATATCAATCAATATCACTAAATCAATATAATAATAATAATAATAATAATAACATAAAACTGAAGAATATCGCGCAATTTTGTGAAGCCACATCATCATCTTACAGGAAACCACTTTAAAAAAATTAAAATTTTGAACTAGTCCAACTATAAATCTCTAAAATAGAAACATCTTAGTATTTTATTTAAATTTGTTTTAAAATCTATAAGACAGAAATATCTAAGTATTTTATTTAATTAGACTAGATAAGACGAGATTATAATTTGCAACTATTTTGACTCTAAATAAAAATTAAATGAGAGTAAATAAAATTATTAAGATATACCGAATAAAATAAAAGTGTGATTTAAATAAGATAAAATTATTTGGATCAAATGACTTTAGTATTCAATTGCTACTTAGACTAGATTTCGGTTATAAATATATGAACTCTAGACAGATTTTGAATATCATTATACAAATTCCCAAAAAGGACGTTATTTAACATAGAAAAAAGGACAGTTTTCTTTGGCTATGAAGGTATATTTCTCCTGTTCTTTTATGATTCTCCTCCAAAAAGTTATTAACTCTCTTTTTGTTTTCTCTTTGATTATTTTTCTGTGCAATCATCTTTTTCAGCTCCATGTTATGTAGAGTATTTATTATTTTCGATTTTTCTATTTTTGAATCAATAATGATATAATTTCTTAATTTTTTTAAATTGCATGTTATATAGCATAATAAAATTATTATAAATATGTGTGTGCATCACATAGATACAAATCTAATTCTTCATAATAGCAGACCCTAAGCTTGCAAATAACTAGCAAAAACCATATCTATTGTGTCAGCTCAATAATTAACTTCCTAACATTAACAATATACAGTATTGATTCTGTTCTGTCTACTGAAAACAAAATTGAACCAAAGGATAACCCAAAACATAGAAATTTGCTCATGTTATAAATCGCTTATAGGTCATGCAGTACATCCACTAGGATGTAGATTGTAAGATGATAGCAGAAGCATGGACAGGTAACTGTATATAGGGAGCTTAGAGATATATCTGACTAACAGGCCACAAAAGGAAGGACTAACTAGCCTTCCTCTTGTCAAGATAAAGATAAGGAACCCATTAACATTGACGGTTCAAAAAAATTAAAAAAAATAATAATAACAATAACTTATTCTGCTATCACTCAGCATACAACTCAAGAAACTCATTTATTGGACATGCACGAGTTGGTGCATGAGAGAAAATTCAAAAGGCAAGTCTGTTAGATCAATTGAAAGAGTAACTCACCGGCTCCACTTCATAAGGTAAGCCAAGCCTAGCCTGAGCATTCGCTATGGTCATGACAACATTTTCACGCTGATTACGAACATTATCTTCCTGGATAGGAACAAAAAATAAGGAGTTTTTTTAAGGAAAAGGATAATACAAATTAAAATGAACATTTATAAGCAAATTCCATCAAAAGAAACACAAAGGATCTCAGAGAAATTATATTTTATATTCATTTTAATAACTGCATATAATCTACTAAACATAAAAGTAGCAAAAGGAGGATACACCTAGACAAATGGATATATAGATTCTACACCATTCCTTCATCACATTTTATACTAGAGCCTATTCGCACATAATCCAGACTAGAGGCATATTGAATTGACCAAAGCATCAATGGCAGTCTACTGTTGCAGTTAACACAGACAATGTTCCTAGACCAGACCTAAATTTTGAAAAGAAAAACTAAGATAGTATACACAATTATGTATATCGAAGCTTCAGTCTTGTATGCATGCGTATGAACTTGTTCAAGTTAGAACAGGAGTAAAATAAACCAAATCACTTCTAAAAAGTTCGAGCAGGCAGAGTTTCATGAGAATCTGCCTGTGTTAGTGGATTTTGGCTAAAGATGGGTAGAGAAAGAGAGAAGAAAGAAAAAAGAAACCCACCTCCTGCAGATAAAAGACAAATAGCATAATAATAATAAGTATGAAAGTTCAGACGATCTTAACAAATTTTCTTTGTCATGTCTTTGGCTCAGCTGAAGCCAAAACCGGGATCTTTGTCAACAAAAATCCTAGAGCTGCTAGCTTGAAGCCAAGAGAGGTCTTTAGTCCAAAAGGAAAATATCTCACTTTGAGCTTCTATTTAAAGATTAAGTAGGAAGCTCCTAGCATAATATAGTCAAAAGGCAATTAGGGGTTCAGTTGTGCTTAATGGCGCCAGCCAATTAGCCCTTATGCAGAAGTTTAAGCTGAGCGCAACAGGCCATTATTCCATAGCAAAATATATGACTAGTTGACTTTCCTTACTTTCATTTCTTTGGCTTCATGCTTCTGTTCTGTGTCACATACTACTAAAAGACCCACACCCAAAAAAAAAAAAAAAAAAAAAACCCTATCCGACCACCTTTCTTTTACAAGTTACACTAGATTAGAAAGCAAATGATAAATACAACATGAGTTATTTGACGTAAATTGATGAATAAGAGCTTTCCTCAATAAAAATTACAAAAGAACGAACAAAGCACTGGCAATTGAGCAAGAATAAACCTGGAAGCCAAAAACAAACTCCAGAAGGTCAAACATATCCAATTTTCTCAATTGTAGAGCTTTGGAATTAGCAGGAAGTCGAGGAAGGTCTGTGGTATAACCAATTGCAGATATAGCAGCTCTTACCTGATGAATCACGATTAAACACATTTTTTATGAAATTAGCAGAGTTATTTTTAACTGATCTGAGAACGAACAATAATTTCTTCATCTAATCATGGTGATTAGTCAAACTTGTCACATACACGCTTAAACTATGAAATTGATAGGATTTCAAAGTTCCTGGAGGAAATCACATAAGAGGTGCTTTATATACTGAAGCATGGGAGAATAGAGAATGTTATTTAAGAATGATATGAAATATGAGCAAGGAAAAGCATTTAAAAAAGAAAAATGTTCCAACAGACTCCAAACAAGGCAAGGGTGCAAGGAGTGTTGGCATAAAATTCAAGTAGGGGCATGCCCATACCAACTGTGCTACACAATGGGGTTGAAAAAATCATTTCTGAAAGGAACCCAAGCCACCAACATTCAACACATGATACAACCACAGAAAAGCTAACTGATGAGGGAGGACTTTGATATATTACAGATATAGGATTTAACTACTACTCTTCTAAGAGAACTACTAAAATTAGAAGTGATTTAATGGGATTATGTTCATATTTGGATCTATTTGCTCTTCCTAGAAGGAGGAATTGAAAGAGCCTATAAAGGGAAGTAATCAGCAACACCTGTTTCAACCTGTCTACAAGTCCCCTTTTCCACCACTAGACTACTTCTGTGGTCGTATACAGAAATCATATGTGCATGTGACAAACCAAAGAACTTATTCCCCACAAGAATTAAATGTAAATCAGCAATTCTCTTTTACAACTAACACCACTGTTAAATACTATATATCACATTGATACTTTCACTAAATTTTCATTCTACACAAAATTGCCTAAACTAAAGAACATGATTAAGTCCTAAACTATCCAACATATACACTCGAATCTAGGAAATAATTGGCTGTTAATTTAGGTAGCTTCTTCGCGTTGCTTTGGTTCTGAAACAGTGAATAATAGAGAACTCTCGAGTTTGTCTATTGGCGGAATGTTTTCAAAGTTTTACTTCTGAAATGTTGAAACTTTCGGGGGATTTTCCTTGCTAAACATTATTGTATGACTTCAATAATGATTGGTTCTCATCTTGGAATGGTAGATAGTGAATTTAATTTATCCGAGTTTTATAACTCTTCGATGTTCAAACTACAAACTACGCAGTTGCATCCATATGCTTCATTTCCAACGAAAGAAACAACGGTCTTCAGTTAAAAAAAAGCACAAAGTTTCCTTCTTTGCATCACCTACATAAGTTACGTCAAAAAAAAAATATTTGTATGAAGCACCATTTGAGCAAACATATAAGGAAAATAAAATAAATTGGTCAGCTAGAGAAAGGAAATCTCAGGATAATCAGATGAAACTCAGTGTCTTCAACAAAAAAAGTAACAGAGATAATATATCAGTTCTATGGTTAGGGTCATATATCTAGTAGCCGGCACAATCAGTCGAATTAGTATCCTACTTAATATCAGAGTTGTTCATTCTGCAAGTTCTCCTTTTTCTAAGACATTTTATTAATACCGGAGCCCAAAAAATCAATTACTCCTTATCTCAAAGATCTATAAGTTGCATCCCTAAAGCTTAATAGATGTTGAAGTACTGTACGTCAACAATAGGTCAGTTAATAAGAAGCAAACGTACTTCTGGAAAGATACCAACAACATTGGTTACAGAAGGTGCATCAAGAGGTATGATATTGTAAGGCGTTAGTTCCCCTCTCAAGGTCCCATCTGATCTTTCAATCCTCTTTACCTAAAAAAGAAAAGGAAGAAAAAAGAATATCAAGTTCAATACATAAGACCGCATCAAGAATGAGCATATTGCACAGAGGGCTCAAATCTTACATCAGATCAAAGAAAATGGGAAAATTGCTGAATCCTAATAATTCTAGTGAAAGTTGAAAAATGAATACATAGAAGAAAACGTCACATATAATTGCACTCAAAGACCATTTCTAGATTGGAAAAATCCCTTGCGCTTATAAATGCTCAGCATTAACCGAGAAGATAACAAGTACAAAATATTCAGTGAAAAGATTTGCTATCAAAAAGGTTACCTCCTCCATAATTTGTCTACTCAGTTCATCAGTAGCTGAATCTCCAACAAGAACTTTTAGAACATCAAGTAAGGCCCGTAAAGTAGCAAAAACCTTTTTCATTTTCATCATTTTTGATTCCATCCTATTACAGAAATAAAAACACACAACTTAGGTGAATCAACAACAGCAATAACGAAATAGTCCAAGGAAGAGAACAAAGCTAACTATGGAATATATACATAGGGCAATGGTAACAATTTTGCACATATAATTTCCCGATAGCAAATTCGCCTAGAGAGCAATCACTTCATAAAAAAAATGCTTTAGGATAGGAACAACTGGAAATTCTCCCCCAAAAATCCCATGTGGCATTGCTAATTGGTAATTATCTTTTGTTTAAACATCAGACAGTATTGCCTAATATCAAGAACATTAGAATATAGCTACATTATAAATGTAGTACCCACCTAATGCAAACTCTACTAACTTAGGCCAACTTAAGCTATGTAAGTGCGCTTCACCTCCGGATGTCATTTTAAAACTCATTCCATTCAGAGTCGGGGCATGCGAAATAGCCATAAGACTAATTTACAACAAGAGAACAAAATATATTCTATTTTGACTATGGTTTCAGTCATGTTTCCTTTCTTTAGACAGGCTGCCAATGAGAATGAGAGATTCACTTCATATCGTATCCATGGAGATTGTCCTTTCTAGTTGTTTCTCCTATTTTCACTAGGATATCCATACTCTAGGCAAGCAGAAACAATACCTGCATGTTTTGGTTAATTTGTGCAGTCTATTAAAAAAAGATGGGCTTAACAAAGCTAGTTCAATAGAAGGCACTTATCACAAAATTAAGGAAATCACAAACCAAATGGGCATGCAGACCTAAGAGCACTAGAAGGTAGAAAAGGACCGAGCCACAGTGCCACAATCTTAAAGAGATAATTGCACACAATTTTTGAAGACCGTGCAGAGGCATAAGAAGATGTAGCTCAACTTTATACATAACAGAACTACGGATCCTTACTTCATGTCCTTAAGGGAATTGCACATGCAACACCACTAAAATTGTCTTTACCAAGGGAATTGCACATGCTAGAGGCGATATCAGTAATTCTAACAGTTGACAAAGTACAGCTAAATGATGCTATACCAAAACTGGTGAGACTTTTGATGTTTCTTTCTTCCCTCACTTTCTTTTCACCAATCTAATTAAAGACATAAGTAATCACGACTAACGAGCAGAACCACTAAAATTGAAATTTTGAGTGATGAATACTAGTGAAGCTTGACAGGAGAAGAAAAAAAATCCAATGAAAACACCGATCCCTTCCTCTAGCTTTAGCCAGAAGATAAGCACAGACACACAGCACGGCAAAACAACAGACTGTATAGATGTCACTGTACCAAGCACTTATCATCAAAGTCATCGAGTAACCAGCATGAAGTGGGACATCTAAAAAGAAATACATAGTGAAAAAAATGCAAGAAAGAATAGCTTTAGCTGGAAAAACAGCAGAAAAAATCCCTAATGTTGGAGCAGAAGATAAAATAGCATACTCCAGTGCTAAAAATTAAAGTTTGTTTTTGTATAATTTCTACATCTAGTAAGAACAAAAGGCAATTGAAACTGACTGATATCATGTTATAGTAATACGTACTCTCCAAGATTTGTACTAAAAGTTCCTGACTCCCTCCAGCTCTGCCGCTCCCGTTGCAATTCATCAATCCGATGATGCCTCTTGTAGGTTAAGTAGAAGTTCCACAATCTCTCAATATCACGCTGACGATCAATTACAGCTCCATCTTTTTTCGCAAGTTTTTGCTGCGAAATATCAAGCTTATCCACCATTAATATGAGAAATGGGAAGATAAATCTAGTTCCAAAAAGGAGATTAACACCGAAACTCAGAAAACAAAGAATTTAACAAATGTTGAAGTAAACTTCCATAAGATGCATGTCATACCTTGATTACAGACATTAGACCAGTTTTGAACTGTAGAACACCTCTACCATCACTGTGTGGGTCCAGATTTTGTGCCATTGTATATGCTTGCTCACATACTAGATATCAAAACCATAAGTGAATAACCAAATATAAGAAAGAGGCCGCTGTACAACAGGACAAAATATACCTATCCATGCAGAACATAAGCACAGAAAAAGGCATGCAGTCAAGCAGATATAAAAATGTAAAATATTCCAAATGCTATTCTTCCCATCAAAAGAACACTTTAAAAAATAAATTACAATTTGTAAAGCTCACCAGCAAAACTGGAATCTCAATGTTCTCTTCATAAGCTATCTGGACTTTGAGGAAGCATATTACCATAACAAAATAATTGAACCCCTAAGCTGAAACATTTGGAGAACTAAGCAAATTCTCAAATTTGCTTGGGTTTTTAACTTAAGGATCGGCTTTTCTTAGTTCCTCACACGCCTATCCACGCACCCCCACCCTCTCCCAAATATGAAGTGTTTCTGCCTTGCAATTCAATATATCACTAAAAAACTACAAAAAGAAAAAAAAAAAAAAAAAAAAAATTGAATCTCATATAGCAAAAGTTCTTTCTTCTTTCCGTCCAGTTTGTGATTCTCGCATGCTCTGTGGAATGGCCATAAGTGCTGGTCTTTCATGTGAATTCCATCTACTTCATGTGTACAAGTATTCCTTTAAGAATTTTCTTCACGCAAAACACTCTTAGCACACTCCAACTATACAATTTTCTTCGTTTTACTTCTCGTATCATTTTAGTTCTCAAATGGACTCACATAGCCGAATCAACAAAAGATCAAGATGATAATCCACATCGAAATTAACAAAATTAGCTTCAGAAGAACGAAGAACTTACGAATTCTGGCGACATTGGGGTCATCATCGACGATGTCGTCCGCGGCTTGAAGGATCTGCTCGATATTGGTGCTCTTGACGAGAGAAGGGGGCACGGCGCTGGCGATTCCGGCGCCGCCTGCGCCGGCCCCGGCGAGGCCCTGGCCTGTGCTACGGAGCTGCTCCCGCTGCAGCGTCGCCCGCACGAGCCGGTCCCAGTTCTCCAGCACCCCACTACGCCTCGTCACCATCGCGCACGGGCGTGCGGGCGCGAGATGGCCCCACGGAGGAAACCCTAGCTTGCGCGAGCCCGAGAACGGATGATTGGGCGAAGGGGGAGGGGGAAAGTGGGTGGATCCGAGCTCGGGAATGAAGAGGAGGAAAAGGGTTTCTAGGGTTTGGGGCGGGGGAGAGAGAGAGAGAGGAGGAGGAGGAAGAGAAGGAGACGCGGACTTGTGAAGCGACGAAAACGGAAAAGGTGGTGGTGTGGTGGCGTTCGGATTTAGGGGGCCGAAAATGAGAGGGACGACGCGCAAAAAATAAAGTAAAACAAAATAAAATAAAATGTTTGGTTAGTCCCTGTACAATCTCAAACCTCAATTCCATCCCTGTGCTGCTCTGCTCTCTTTAATGTGGTGAAAATGAGAGGGTGAAAATGACAGAATCAAAAAATTTGGGGACTCCGAAAAAGAGAAAATGGAGCACTGCTACTCCTCTCATTCATTTTTCATTTCGAAATAACGAATAAAATTTATTTTATTATAAAATAAATAAAATCTAATATATACGTTCTATTTAAAATATATAAAAAATATTTTTCAAAAAAATATGTGATCCCATAAGCTTTGTTATTAGAATATAATATTTATATAACTTGGAGGTTTAAATATGAAAAGACCAATTCATAATATGTCCATAGAACAAGTACTACTATAACAATTTTACCTCAAAAATTTTTTTAAAATATTTCGTGTACACTCTAAATGGTTGTATATTTTATACTTCACCTATTTTATGATAAAATAAATTTCGCTCGTCACTTCAAAATAATAAGTAAATAAATCTCACTCTTAAATAAATGGAATATATATATACACCCTAAATAAAATATACCGATTGTATCGTTCAAAATCTTTTATACATAAAAAAGAAGATGTATAATAATACGTAGTATATATATATATATGTTAAGAATTTTGTGTTGGCGTATTTTGTGAAGTGTATTAAGTCTTGAAGATTCAATATGATGAATTATGGATCATATACATTAATCTCAAAAAAAAGGTTGAGTCGTAGGGTTACGGTAAATTACCTTGTACGTGTTTAATCTTAGTGGATTTCGCCGTATTATCTGTCCCGTGATTTTTTACTCCTGTGATGGAGTTTTTCATGTAAATCTTGCGTACTTTATTTATTTTCCACATTGAGTTATTTTTTACGCAACGATTTGATGTGTTTATTATTTACACATATTCATATCCTTTATATATATATATATATATATATATATATATATATATATATATATTAATGTAGTACTTTTTAAAAATCTTCTATTACAATGGTATAAGTACTGCTTACCACGAATGTTCCCTGAGTCGTCGACAGGCGTATTCGGTGCGAATTTTTGAAAACCCAAACTGAACCGGACTATCAAACTCAAGACCCGAATTCGAAATCTATGAATTTTAAAAATTCATATTCAAATCTGAATCCAATCAAAAATTTAAAATTCAAACCTAAAAATTTAAATTAAGAATAATTTTTTCGTTTTTTTTCTTTACAATATTTTAAAACATATTACCTTATTAAATCCAAATTTTAAAATATAAATTAAAATATAATATCAAATAAAGTAGAGCTTACATATATTTTCAAAAGCACAAATCTAACTATGATTGTGAATTTTTTATCATAGAATTTGCATTGAGCAGTTTGTGCTTTTGAAAGTATATAAGTTATACTCTATAGAATATTTATATATTGTAAAATTAATTTGAGTTTGGATTGGGCTCGGATTGGGTATAGTTCAAAACTATATCTGAATTCAAATCCGTCAAATTTTCGTCTTTTATATTCGTATCCGAATTCATATTCATTTAACATTAGATAAATTCATTTTATTCGGATTCAAATAAAATTTCGGATATCTGTACCCACTGATATCCCTACATTTAACCTGCATAAATGTGTAGAGAAAAATACATTGGGGTACATTTTGGATACACCAAAAGGGCCGTTGCTGTAGAGCGCGTTTTTGAAAACAGTGGACCCAGCGACGCGCAGAGGACGCAGAGAGGGTACTATCCTCCAGATTATCCCGCATACGGACGGCATGGATCCACCGTACATTCATCATCCCGTCGATTATTGGACGGTCGAGATCCGCTGTAAGTGCGCCCAAAGAATCGCCGGGGACCGCAGAATAATGTTCTGAGTGTAACTGCTAAATAGAGTTTGATTGGACTTTCGAAAGGCAAAATGTGCATATAGTCCTTATACTATCACTAAATTTTGAGTTAGTTATTAACATTTTTCTAGCTTTATTCAAACATGTTTTATGACAACAATAATTTTTGTCATTTTAAATAAGCTGCTATAAAACTAAAAAGTTATTCTAATTTTTTTCTAAAACAAAACTCGTTTTTATTAGAATAAATTTAA
>CM054952.1:949148-1006204 GCA_029168755.2 Tillandsia fasciculata
AAAAAAAAAAAAAAAAAAAAAAAAAAAAAAAAAAAAAAAAACTCTCACTGTGAGAGAGTGAGCTCTCAGTGTGAGGAGAGCTCACTCTCTCACAGCAAAAAAAAAAAAAAAAAAAAAAAAAAAAAATCTCTCACTGTGAGAGAGTGAGCTCTCACTGTGAGAGAGCTCACTCTCTCACAGCAAATAAAAAAAAAAAAAAAAAAAAAAAAAAACTCCACAATTTGGTTGTCTCACAATTTGCTAATAAAAAAAAAAAAAAATTCACTCTCATGCCATGTACACCTATGCACTGTACAGCAAATAAAAAAAGGAAAAAAAAAAAAAGCTGATTAGCTAGTCTCACACTGTGAATCTTTAATTGAAGCTCTCTCACTGTGAATTCATTGTGAGGGAGAGTGAAGATCACTCTCTCAATGTGAGAGAGCTTCAATGTGACAGAGTGATCCCTCACAGTGAGAGCTTCACCGTCACAGCGAGCGATCCCCTCACTGTGAGATCGCTCAAAGTGAGAGGTTTCACTGTCGGTCTCCGACTGTAAAGTTAAAAGTAGTATTTTGAAGTGGTTAAATTTTGTTTTGTAGTTGAAATGGCTAATCCTCGCATGCCCATAAGTGTTCATTGGGATGGACAGTTAGTTATCGATGGGAATGGTCCACGATATATCGGCGGTCAAAAGAAGCTAATCGGGATACCGACTGATTGTACATATAGTAGGTTTGAGACGAGAATGTATCGTTTAGTAAATTGTACAAGCGAACAATTTCGTCTAAAATTTACTATTGGTTGTCCCACGATCGGTGGTGGATTTTTAGCTCACGAAGTACTAGATGATGAATCATTGGAGGGAATGATAGGATTAGGTCTACATCATGGTGTTGTGACGGTATATATTGAGAAAGAGTTACAACCGTCGGCTAATTTTGAACCGCAAGGATATTACACCCAAATGCTCCACAATTATATTGATTTGGGTCCTTCCGCCAATTATATTCCACACGAAGGTGGTGTCGGAATGACAAGGTTAGAACAATCCCTAATAATTTTGTCATTTAGCATAATATTTAATTGGACTTAAAGATTGTATACATTGCAGAGAAAGTGAGTATGACCCGATTGAGAGTGTTGTACCTTGCCGTTTAGTAGTGTGCCACCAACGACCACATGTGTGCACCTACGACCACACACGCAAGCCACGACCTCACGCGGACACACGCAAGCCACGACCTCACGCGGACACACGCAAGCCACGACCTCACGCGGACACCGCAGGCATGCCACGACATCACGCGAACAATGCACGACCTCCCGTATTGAACCAAGCATGTCTCATTTACAACTAGAACCTTCTGATTGGGGTAAGTACAAATATAAATTAAATGTTAAGTTTTTAATTAATGGCAATGTTGGAATTTTAGGTTTACCAAATTTGCAGGTTATCTAATTCCTATGAACATTGGAATCCACCTGCTATTAATGAATTTGATACGAATGTTGAGGAAGGAGGTGATAATGTTGACAGGGGTGGTGATAGTGATATTAATCATGAGGATTCACCAATCCATGATGATCAGAATAGTAGTGAGGATGACGAACCGGATGTTCCATTTCCAGATATAGATGAAAATCATGATGGAGGGTTAAATGATCTTGCAAATGCAATTTACACTCAAGTGGACAACCCACAAATCAGCAATGATTACGTAGACAATCCTGACGAGGAAATGAATTTATTGATCATCCGGATCGTTTTATTTCCGATACTAATTGGATTAATCAGTATGTTGTAGATCAAACAGATCTTAATATTCGACAAATAGGAGCTGGTCGACCTACCATCGACGAGAGTTGGGCTGGACGTGTCTTTCAAGATAAGCCAACTTTATTGGATGCACTAGACCGGTGGCATATTCAGCATAATGTACAAATGAAAGTATTGAAATCTACAAAAACGACGTACACTGTCAAATGCGTAGTAGAGGAATGTTCTTGGAGATTACATGCTTCAGTACCCAAAAATGCGACATATTTTAGGGTAAAAACATATGCTGGTCCACACACATGTGTGATTCCAATACTTAATGCGGCGAACCGTAACTGTAATTCCACCCTTATATGTCAATTGATCCTTCCGGTGTTAAAAGTCAGACTTAATTTAAGGCCAAAAGAAATTCGAGATATGGTGCAAGCAGAGTTCCATACTGACATAACATATTGGAAGGCTTGGCAATCAAAGATTAAAGCATTACAAATTATTTACGGGAGCTGGGAGCAATCCTACACCGACTTGCCTCGTTACCTTTCAATGGTAAAGAATTATAATACTGGTACTCAATGGCATCTGGATCATACGTGGCCGCGAGAAGGCATTTTTACCTTTCATCGTGTTTTTTGGTCATTTGGACCTTCGATACATGGATTCGCACATTGTCGGCCGTTGGTTAGTATTGATGCCACACATTTATACGGCAAATACGAAGGTCATGCTTTGATAGCGACGGCTGTAGATGCAAATGATGGATTATATCCTTTGGCATTTGCAATTTGTGAGGGAGAGAATGCCGGCAGTTGGCAATGGTTTTTGCATAACTTGCGTCGCTATGTTACCCGTGATAGACAGATTTGTTTAATATCTGATCGATTTCCTGGATTGAAGGAAATAGTTGCTGATATCTATCGTCCAGCACGAGGGCACGCGCATCGTTGGTGTCTTCGACATATGAAAGCAAACATGAAAAAGCGCTTCAAGACCGACATATTGGTAAATAAATTCTGGGATATCGGAAAGGCTGCAACACCGACGGAATATAATCAGCTGAAGGAAGAATTAAAGGTGTTGGATAACGATGCATGGGAGTGGGTCCATAATCTAGACAGATATAAAGAGTACTGGGCAAGAGCATTTGATGGAGGCAGACGGTTTGGAATGATGACTACAAATCTTTCTGAATCCTTAAATGGGGTTCTTAAGGACACCCGTGGGTTGCCTATCACAGCTTTTGTTGCGTCTACTTTTTATAAGCTTAATACCTATTTCTGCAGGCGCCGTGAGGACGGTGAACATTGGAATGACGCTTTTGTCAGTAAAGTAAAGAATCAGATTACTCAAAATTTAGATACGGCGCGGTTACATTCCGTTGTAAGATTTGGACTCACCGAATTTGAAGTACGTACTGGACATTTCGACTACAAAGTGATCGTCGATGGTTCAAATGTCGAATGCTCATGTTGTGAATTACTTCTAACAGGAATACCTTGCTCGCATGTCTTAGCAGTTTGTAGTACAACACATATGAGATTACCATACGAGAATTTTACTTCACACTGGTATAGTACAGACTGCTATCGTGCGACGTACGCACCACAATTTCATCCTGTTCCTGATAGACGGCACTGGCCACGACCCCAAGGTCCGCCGATTGTACCGCCCCCTTTACGAAGGAAGAAAGGTCGTCCACGATCTACACGTATTCGTAATGTAATGGACGAGGGGGGTGGCCGACGAGGGAAATGCTCCATTTGTAAGCAGGAAGGCCATTATAGGAGCACTTGCCCACAGAATACACAAATAGCGCAACGAGGACGCCGGCGTATGATTTACACAATTATATTTATCTTGTCTTAATATTTAATTATTTCTATCAATCATGTTACTAATATGTAGATTGCTAATTGCAGATGGCAGATCACGAGGACGCGGGGCCAGTTGATGGATCTGTACTGGTGGACCAGCATCGCCATAGGTCAGCCTTTATCACGACTGAGGTAAAAGATATAATTTTATATTTTTTCAAATATTATAAATAAGCTGACTATATTTTATATGTAAGAGCTAACTATATTTTTTTTTGCATTACAGGATTATCATCCCGTCCCGTTCTCAGAGCACGGCCGCAAGATGAACCAGTGGGAGCTTGATCATCCAGGGGTACTCGACCTGCTTCGCCAGTCGGGATTCTACGGGTTATCCCGACTGCGACGGTTGGTACTGGATCAAGCTCTACTGAGCGCTCTTGCCGAGAGGTGGAGACCGGAGACCCAGACCTTCCATTTGCGCCACGGTGAGATGACCGTCACACTCCAGGATGTGGCGGTCATCTCGGGTCTCCGTGTGCATGGTGCACCGGTCTCTGGTTCCACCATCCAGGACTGGCGTGCTCTGTGCATGGAGTTATTGGGGGCGACGCCTGAGGAACTCAACAGACCTGAGGTATCACTAGATTGGTTATATCGCACTTTTCATGATATACCAATGGATGCCCCCGCCGGATTAGTCGCAGCTACCGCCCGCGCTTATATGCTATATCAGATCGGCGGTAGTCTGATGCCAAACCCCAGCGGATACAAAGTTCATCTAAAGTGGCTACCACTTTTAGCTGACTTTGCTATCTGCGGCGCTTATGCGTGGGGCGCTGCGACACTGGCGTATCTATATCGGGCACTAGCTGATGCCGCGAGGAACAGGAAGGCCGAATGCTGTTGTTTTGCTACCCTATTGCAGGTATAAAATCTGATTTTTGAATTTCAGATTTATCTTTATATTGGTAATATATATTAGTTTAATTCATTTCACCTGTTGGCGTCAATTTACAGATCTGGTCTTGGGACCATCTTCACATCGGCCGACCTACGCGCATCCTAGATCAGCCCGATATGCTCGATCGACCCCTGGGTTGCCGGTAAGATACTTTTTTTCATAAAGTAGATTTTTGTATTTCAATTATAAATGCAACTAATATATGTTTTTTATAATCTAGATGGGGCAACACTGGAGGGCTGCGTTACGGAACCAATGTCAAGACGTGTGACATTGAGTTCTACAGAGACGAGCTGGATCAGCAGCGAGAGGCGCAGGTATGTAGATCTTTTATTACATACTTTAAGTATGTAGATGTTTTATTCAACACTAATCATTTTGTCGATTAACAGGTTAAATGGATGCCCTACACAGATCAGGTTATAGAGACATTACCTGATTTCTGTGTGCATGGCTCAGTGGTCTGGCGTGCACGGACAGTCCTGATATGCTTTCATATCGTGGAGATGCACGTGCCAGACCGAGTCATGCGGCAGTTCGGTCTCCTGCAGCATATACCTGTCAATGTGGAATCCATCCCACGCATCACAGTACGTGGGCGTGCGGAGGAGGACTGGATAGCATTTCATGCTGACCACATTGAGAGGTGGTCCGAGAGGCTTAATCACATTTTTGATCAAGCCCCGGCTGCTGGTGATGACCAACTGCAAGCGGCATCCATATACATGGAGTGGTACTGGAGCATTACACGACGATGGATTTCTCATCCAGTACAGCGTCCTCCGCTGACTTTCCACCCTCGTGGACATACCGAGAGATCACTGGTATTAAAATTTATATATATAAATTTACTATATTCAACTTTCCTCATATAAATTTAATTTTAATTTCTAATTTATAATGCAGGCCGACACACTACGACATGTTCAAACCATTGTCGACCAGATTTGGCAGCACCCACCGCCGACTGATACTATTGTTCGGACTTTGAGAGAAATGAGCGGCGATATTCAGATGGCACTACAGCATGTACCATCTGAACCTAGGGCCAGAGAGGCAGCCCGACCTTCAAATGAGGGAGCAACCTCGAGTCATCAGGTACGATTTAGCATAGAATTCAAATTAAGATTTCAAATTCATATTAACAAACTATTTACACTCTTTCAGGTGCCACGATCTCCATCTCCGACCATTCAGGCACCGATGACAGGACCTTCGACGTCAGCTTCGCTCCCGCCGCCAGTCCCACGGACATCATTTTCATCGACATATTCACGCCGTCGTCCAAGGTCATCATCGCCACACGAGATCGAGCATATAGCGTCACAGGATGAGGGTGGTATCATCGAGGAGCTCGATCAGTCGGCAGCAGTCGAGCTTCTCGATGATATACCTATCATCGACCTTGCTGTTCCCCGTGGGCGAGGGCGAGGGCGAGGGCGTGGACGTGGGCGTGGGCGAGGACGTCGAGGTCGAGGACGTGCTCAAAATTGAGCTTTTGAGTTCAATTTTTGTAAATTTTATTCTTTCATGTTACTCAACTCGATTCTGTGAATGAAATGATTGCTGGTTGATTGATCAATGTTATTTGTTGGTGTTTGTGAATGTATTTTGTCAAAGCTTGAACTTGTTGTACAATTTTGGGATTTTTTTAATGTGATGTTAAGTGTTGGCTGTGTGCCCAGCTAAAGGCGCTGAGCCATTCAGCGCCTTTAGTGTTCTGCACTAGAGGCGCTGAGTGGCTCAGCGCCTTTAGTGATTTACACTAAAGGCGCTGAGCGACTCAGCGCCTTCAGTGTAAATAACTAAAGGCGCTGAGCCACTCAGCGCCTTCAGTGTAAATCACTAAAGGCGCTGATCCACTCAGCGCCTTCAGTGTAAATCACTAAAGGCGCTGAGTGGCTCAGTGCCTTTAAAGAGAAGCCAATTTTGGCTCACACTGAGGACTTAGCCATTTTTCCACCAAAAATGACTAAGTCCTCGACGCGGTTATAATATATGCTGAAGGCGCTGAATGAATCAGCGCCTTCAGCATATATCATGAAGGCGCTGAAGTGATCAGCGCCTTCACAATATTCCTATGAAGGCGCTGAACCCTTCAGCGCCTTCAACACAAGGCATGAAGGCGCTGAGTGGTTCAGCGCCTTGATAGGTATATTGTGAAGGCGCTGAACGCGTCAGCGCCTTCACGCTGGCAGGCCTGCCTGGCGCCGAGGTGGCAAAAGTAGGGTTAGATTTACAAATTTTTTTTTGCCGAGGTCATTTTGCAAAAATCAAAGTTTCAGAGGGTTAGTTTTAAAAAATCCCCCCTATAGACCGCTCCAAATGGATAAACCGAAGCCCCTAAAATACCATTTTTACCCTACGCTTAACGTTTTATTACCGCCAAATTCAGGGGTAAATTCGTCTTAGCGAACAGCTATTTAAGAGCGAGCTCATCTCCCACATCCTAACTTTTCTCCTCTCTCTCTCTCTCTCTCAGAGCTTCGTGGATCCGAGAAATGGCGATCGCGGCGTCCTCCGCCACCCTCTTCGTCCCCGGTGAGCTCTAGATCCTCCTCTTTGCACGACCCAGTTCGAAATCTAGGGTTTCCATGCTTGGAACGGTTTTCTCCCTCTTCTTCTTGATGCAAGGATCGGATTCATGTTTTCGTCCGTTTTTGGGATCTGATTTGATGTATGGATGGATTGGTTGTGGAATTTGTCAATCCGATTGTATGTATGTAGCGCTAGATGATGAGTAGTAGTCGTTTCGTGGTTGCTGCTTCCTCGCTTACCCTCTTCCTCTCCGGTGAGCTCCCGATTCTCCTTCTTTGTATGGTTCAGTTCGAAATTTAGGGTTCGGAACTCGAATCCGTGCTTCTTCTTGATGCAAGGATCGGATTGATGTCTTTGTACGGTTTTTTTAACCTGATTTGATGCATGGATGGATTGATTGTGGAATCTCTCAATACGATTCAGTAGTAGTCACTCATTTCTCGATTGTTGCTTCCTCAGCTGCACCCTTTTCTCACTGAGGAGATCGCAATACTCTATGATTTACTTTGCTAATCTAGGGTTTTGAGGCTTGAATCCTTGTGGACTTACGAGTTCGATGTTGGCTTTGACATTCTGAATTTAATTAAATCTATTGCTAATTATTTGTCCTTCAACCAACTAAGTTGTCAAAAGGAAAATTTAAGTAGTCTGTATCTAATTAGATGTTTATGTTATGATATCAAAAGTGCTGGTTGGTTTTGAAAGCTGTACTCTGTTTGTGGAATTTTAGTATACGGGGATATCATTCTAGGATGAGTATTATGTAAAAAAATCAGCTTACAAGTGTTGGCTATTTATTTATGGGTTAAAAATATGTCCTACTTTTCTATCCCGTGACAATAGGTCCAAGAGACTAATAAATTGAGTTGGGTAAGCCCAATAAGTTGAGTGGGGCTGCGGTCCACAATAGATCTAACGGCAAGAGGTACAACAATAGACCTAACGTCTAGATGGGTTGAGTCCGGTCGAGACCCGTGGGCGTTGTATCTGTACGCTTTAAGTGAATTGATTGTGTATTTCTAACCGCTCGAGTTTTGGGAATTAATGGTTAGTGCCAACGATCCGACAAAAAGAACCCTAAAGTAGTTTGTGGAGGTAAGAGGCTTCAAGTATGCCACGTGGCACTGTGCTGAGACAGCATCTACTTGTCGGATCGTTGGCGCTAACCATTAATCCCAAGAGCTCGAGATGTTAGAAACATACAGTTAATTCATTTAAAACGTATAGAGTCTATAGACACAATATCCACGGGTCTGAACTGTGACTCGGCCCAACCAACCTCCCGCCACTTGAATATGACTTGGCCCAATCCACCTTCCGCTATTTCGAATGTGACTCGGCCCAACCCAGCCTCTCGCCACAGGGCAGAATATCGTTCCCTTTAAGTCAACATTATTTGAGGGTGGTTATGCTACGATATATTACATTTACCCCCCAAAAGAGCACCACAACTGTTTTGTCGATCCGTCAATTTTCTTCTGTACCATAGCTGCTTTCTAGTTCAAAGACTTCCTAGTTTCTTGCACTGATTGTAGGTGAATACTTACAGTCTTTACCTGAACTACAGCCTGTTCGGAAATGGATGTGTGAACTTTTGATGTTTTGATTTTTCTTCTGAACCTTTGATTAATTATGACTTGGCTAATTCGCCATTAGAAAAAATGGGAGTGACATTGAAATTCCCCGCGTGCATTATTTACTTCTGTTATAAGTATTGTAAGGTTCGGATTACGGAACAATTTGGCATGTTGGAAACTTTTAACTTGAAGTTGTGATTTCCTCAATTTTATAGTTACAATGTTAAGAAGCTTCATACACCATCGGGAAAACAAACTCAAAGAGAAACTATTACAAACTTCTACATTTGATTATGGAATAGAATAGAAAACCAATATAACATTTTTTGCTGGGCTGAATAACTTACCTATTTTTTTCTTGAAAGGCTAAATTGCTATTTCATTTTCTGTATGAAGGGATTCAGATGACTGCCTCTTTCGTTTTTTCTTTTTTTTTCTTTTTGACTAAGATAGCAACCGTTGTGGAAACATTGGAACTACAAAGTTCATATCTCTATCTAATAGCACTTTCGTCCGCCTATTTGGTTTAGGTGGAGCTCGTTCGAAGAACTACAACATTCATCTGGGCAAGACTAAAGAATCAGGTTCATTTCCATCTCAATTAACAACTCACCAGAAGTCAAGGCAAATGAATGGCCGTCAAAAATTGTCCGTCTGTGCCGAATACAGGTAGGGCCACAAAATTTCTGGCTAGATCTTTTACTTGCACAGTCCTACTTCTGCATGAAGTTGTGATTCGGCCACAAATCAAGTTTATTAAGTGTAAAAGTATTAGTCTTGTTATCCATCACGAAGACACTAAAAAGATCTGGTAGGTAGCCATGGGCTTAAATTTTCTTATAAATTGCTCGAAGTAATCTTTCGTAAAAAGATCCAAAATCTAGTCTACAAATAGATAGTGGATCTCTCTGGCATTATGCTAGTTGATGGCAAGACCAATAATTTTACTCTCACCAAACTTGATTTTCAACCGAACTACAATTACAGCAAGCCCAAACGCCCCTTTATTAAACTGATAGTTTGAAGCCATTTCCATCTTAGACCGAGTCTTCGTTCTTTTCCCAGTTGTAGTACCACATGTACCGATAGGCTCATATGCATGCAGAGATTTGTTACCCTGCCTTATTGCTAATTATTATATAATTGATTCTATGGAATCATTGTGTCCCTTTTTCAGTGCGTGTTCTTACAATCTGAAAAAAGCGACTCGTAGTTCTCTACGTTTTAGCGTGTGTTTCAAGTTAATATGATGTATCAATCGTCTGAAATTTTTTTGATTTCACGACCTTTTTGTACTTGAAGTACTAGGAGAATTTTGAGATTCAGTTTTCGATATGGTTCAGTTATCAATTTGGCTAAGTGACCCATATTTGAAGTTACTTTTCTTAATGATTGCTTGCTAATTTGCTACTCTTTTGCCTGGATGCTCTAGTGAGAGTTGTTCCTTCTATTTCTTCTTTAAATCATGATTATGCTGATTTTTTTATAATCGTAGAGATATTGATTGCTTCTCTAAGTTAAGATGCTGTTGAGAACTTGTCTAGACTTACCTTTACTGCATTTAGATTATAATATTTAACGTCCGTTTGGTCAGATACGCGTGCCATGAATTCATTAGTCTTAATAATTAGACCAATAGGTTGTCACTCATTATATTCCTTGGCCATCTTCGATAGGACCGAGCGATTTGAAAATGTGCTGACATTTTTTATGTGAACCTATCTTCAGCTTCTGAGATACACTTGCATCAAATCTGCTAACTTCCTGATTATTTTTTTTTGTTTTTGTTTGGCAATAACAGGCACTTTTTCTGCACTTTAATGCACTTCTCGACTTTACGGACGTCTAATGCTTATTTTTATGCTGTGATGGGTTCTAGGGGCGGAGGAGGTGGCGATTTCCTCGCTGGCTTCGCCTTAGGAGGAGCCATCTTCGGAACATTAGCCTTCGTCTTCCCCCCACAGGTCATTATTTTTTCTATTACAGAGCTATTTATTTGGTATAATTGTACTCCATTCAGGAATAATAGATAATTCTTATCTCTGGTTAACCTTTTTTTTCTATACAACATTACGTGAAAGATATATCGGAAAACAGTTGTCGTTTTTTTTTCTTTAAATTTTAATTCTATTTCTATTCATCCACTAAAAGATTCGGAGATCTTTGTTGTGCGCGTTGGCTATTTATTTATAGATTAAAAATAGATCTAATTTTGAGACTAATAAGTTGATCTGGATGAGAACTGCGGTTCATAATAAACCTAACGTCCAGATGAATTGAGTTCGATCGAGATTTGTGAGCGTTGTATTTATATGTTATAAGTGAATTGATTACAGCTTTTGAAATTAATAATTAACACTAACGATCCGACAGTGTGAAGGCGAAAATGGATTCCGGAGAGCAAAGAGGCCCATCTACTACTATGATGAGGGTCTCGAGGTATGCACGCTAAAGAAATCCTAATCACATTCTTATTTCTATCGTATTGCAAGTAAAAAGTTTTAGTAATGTTGTGTTTCATTTTTTTTTGGCTAAATTACAGAAAATCTCTCCATCATATCCCGCTTTTTCACTTTACCCCATGTCATTAAAAAGTCGACAATCTGCCCCCTCGTAATTACCGAATTGTATTTAGGGGGCAACGACGTTAATGGGAATGATAAAATGACGAAAATGCCCTCTTTTTTTTTTTATTCCGAAGTTTTTTTTTTTTTTTTTTTTTAAGAATATTTTCTAAGGATATTTTGGGTATATGAAATTATATTTTTAAAAAAACTGACGGTCAACTGACGGCGAGGGAATTATTGCACAATTCGATAATTACGAGGGGGCAGATTGTCGACTTTTTAATGACAGGGATACAGTGGAAAAGCGGAATATAACAGGAAAGTTTTCTGTAATTTAGCCTTTTTTTTTTTTTTTTTTTTCTTCTTCTTTTTCCGTCTCTTACTGTTTGATTCTGAAAATAGAAGACTGGTCAGACGCTGAACGAGAAGATCCGGCAGCTGAATTCCGCCATCGACAACGTCTCCTCTCGCTTGAGAGGGGAAAACAGCGCCGCAGCGGCGGCCGCGGGCGCTAAGGAAGCCGTCGTCGAGGTGGACTCCGAGGTGGAGGCGAGCATGTAGAGCTGCGGAAGGCCATCTCTCCTTTTAGATTTGTAAATGACTTGTGCTGGTTCTCTGTATCACCGTGATCTGCTGCTATTTTGATCCTCTCTCTCTCTCTCTCTCTCTCTCTCTCTCTCTCTCATGATATAATCCCAGAATGGAGTTTCGCAATTTGGAAACTTCTTTTTCTTAGGTAAAAATATTATTGGGGATTGTACCGCCTCCCAGGTAGTGGGATTATCCCCAGTGAAGAGCAATGGTCAAACCGCCCTTGTTCGATCAGATCGTGATCCAGTCAATAAAGCAATTCGGTTTAGCTTTTTGAATTTGACAAGTTAAAAAATTATTTTTAAATGATGAACTAGTCTGATTTTTGATCAAATGGGTCAAAATCAACTGAGTTGATTTTATTTTTTATTAGCATATATTGGTTTTTTTTTTTTTTTTAAAAAAAAAAAAAAAAAAAAAAAGTGGAATTGGAAAATTTATAGCTACTTAATTTGCTTTATAAATTAGTATTTTATAATTAAATATGGTATTAGAATGATAATATGCCTGTATTTTTTATATTAAAAAATTAAAAAGATGATTAAAACTTTATGATGTCGTATGGACGTTATTGGTTTCAACAGTGGGTGGTTGGTTGGTTGTTTTGGATCCAGTAATATTTTGGAATCATTATTTTACTTGATTTTGAAAAGATTGGTCAAAAGAAACAGACGCATGCTAGTAACTAAATCAAACACTAAATGTCTAACATTGCTCCATGTCGTTCATAATATGGGTCTGGATATACTATTTTTAAAAGTACTAAATATTTAATGCTTATAAAATTTTCATCAAATTTTAATTAATTTTATTTTTTAAATCATACTACTCCACTAATCACCTACTAAATTTTAAAAAACTACCAAACTCACAAGCACCATGATACTTTTTGAAAACATAGAGGCTCAATTCTTCATAATATTATTCTTTTGTATGGTTAATATGCTCGCATGTCCATGTGACATATAGAAGCTCGCGCCAATCAAAAAATTTTAAATTATAAGCACCGCTATATTCAATAATATATATAATATGGCTATAATATTATCAATAACATCAAACATCTTGTACTATCAAATTTTCGACCGTTAGATCTACCACTTTAACTATTTGCATCTCATAGATCATACTATTTTACTAATCTCAAGAGACTAATATAATTCTACCTGCACATCTCTTCATAGATTCTAGGTCAATATATAAAAACAATAGCGCGAAGAATCTAAAATATTTTTTGCCCTTTGAATGTTATCATCCCCTTGGGAACAAATAGCACTATGATTGAAATGATGATGCGCATATACTACTGCCACAAAAGAGAATGAAAAAGGAAAGACAAAAAAAAATAAAAAATCACAAGGACTTAATGAGATAATTGCATCTGCTCTTTAACCATACTAATGTACAAAAGCTTTCGAAGAATTAAACATACCTCCAAGAGTCGTTGCCTACTCTAAAGATGAGACGGATGCGGGGCATCGCGGAGCTCAGCATCCATATACAGACATTGTGATAATTTGTACAAAAGTCCAGACAGACACCAAACACATTTTTCCGGCCCAGATTTGTTAGCACGAAGCCGCCCCTACAGTCGCCGGCGCAAGTAGAAACATACAGAGACCCCTCATTCGTAGTAGAGGTAATACATTCTACTCCGAACCGGTCTTTGCATAAGTATACCCCACTCTGTTTTCTTTCTATCTACAACAGGGATTACAATGGGGAGAATGTCAACAGAGAAGCACCATTTGAAGTAGCAGTAGAAACCAATAAATCCGGCAAAACAGGCAAAGCACCAGGCAAAGCACCTTTCACCGTATATTTCAGCCGACAACTTGAAAGGCATCCACCTGATTAATTCCGACATGAGATCGCCTCAAGTTACGCGCGCAGCAAACTCAATCTGCACAACAAAAAATGGTGCGAACTAGCTCCTCGAATTATTTCCCCAGAGAGATTCTTTCTCTAGATGACTCCCGTTGTGGGGCGCGGAAACGGGACGTTAGACAGGTAGCTTTCATAAAAGCTGATATCAAATACAAGAACTGTCGAAAAGGAATTCATGCTGCCCATCAGTTGTTGAAGGTAAACAATCACTTTCGATCATGATAAGACATTCAGAGTCAAGGAATAGGCTTCTCGGTATCCGCTCAAGTGAAACAGTTTTTAGCTCAATCGAACCTGTAATGAGACAAATAAGCAATTAGCACGAAGCGAGTATTTATATAATGAACGATGGACATTTGGATGCGTAATATAATGACTTACAGAAAATGTACCCACCGATGACTCCACTGTGTTAAATTGGTCCCGAGTGTTGTTGTAATATACAAAAAATGTGGCACCTCTGCACTCTGAGAACAGTAAGTGAACAGGAAAGTTGAAAGAGTGGAAGAAAGTTCGCATAAATTTGTCTGGTGAGCAGCACCGTCTCCCGTGGCCATTGATTCTCTCCGACCATCAGATAAACGAGGCAATCTATATTTCAGTCTTCGTCAGGTATCTCGCAAGCTATTAAACAGACGGAAAGGGGAGCTAACTACAGCTTTATCAGGCAAGAGATTTTCGCTTTTAGCCGTGGCTTTATTATTAGCAGCTTGTGCCTTCTCTGAGACAGGGCAACCAAGAGAGAGAGAAAGAGAAGCCAAGGTGTCGTTTCCGTCCTCCGCCGCAAGAGAGGGCGGCCTATCTTGCTTTCTCTTTTCAGCAACTTTAGAAGAAAAAAACGATGTATCCTTTTTGGGCGATTTCTTTGTGTCCCACAAAGCTAGCTCAAGATCTGGGGCATCACGTTCTTGCGCCTCTTCCTCGTCTGAAGAAGAAAGGATTTCGATCCGTACCTGTTCTGCGGTCCTTGAAGGACCTAAATCAAAATCTACTGGAAAGAAGGGCCTTCCAGCACTAGTTGAACTCTCGGGTATTCTTTCATTATCGATATTATTATTATCCGCCAAAGATGATGACAATGGGTGTACCTTTGATGAGAATTTACCATCAAGGGTATCTCCTCTAGGGCTAGGGTTAAGATCGAGTTTCACCTTCTTGTACTCTCTTTGGTCCTCATAAGATACAAAGTTGGCGTTCTCTTCCCAATGCATTATTTTACCATTGTTTTTTAAATCAGCACACGAAGACTCTAAGAGAAAATCCAAGGAGCTTGTGTTGCGCTTCCTGAGGGCCCTTAGGTCGCCACTTGGAAGATCTAAATCCATTGGATCTTCAAGGTGGTCATCTGAAAAAACCTCCCTCCTCTTCAAACTCTCTTGTCCAATTTTGTCCTCGGTTATGTTTTCACAACCTGTATCTTAAGCAAGTAGGAGAATGATAAGCAGAAACCAGTGAAGTAAGAAATAATGTTAAGGCCTCGTTTTGTTATAATTATGATATTCCTTCGCTTTTTTCTCTTTTTCTATGCCACTTAATGTACTGGTAGATAGCGGATTATTCGCATATATACGCAATTCTTTTGGCAACAAAAACTAGTTAGGTTTACCCTATTTTTTAGTTTCTTTCAATGTTTTGCGAAAGCTTTAGTTTGCAAGCAAGTGAACAATAACATGAATAGAGAATCCTATTTACCAGTGCATTCAATTGCATAGGATTTGAGTGAAACAGAAAAAATGAAAAGGTACAAGAAACTCATATCCAAACAAAGCCATAGTCTTAAGCCCAAACAAAAAAGAGATATAACCACCTTCTCCAAGATTTGATGTTGAGGGAGCTTTGTAATTCGACAGCTTTCTATCTCTAGAATCCATCTGCACACAACCATGAACATGAAATGCATTTCCTATATCGTTTTCCCCATGTGAATTATAGCTGACATTATTCTGCAAAGAGTTGGTTCTGTGTTAAACATGAACCTAAAACTGCAACATCAGTAAGGGTTTGTTTGGTTACCCGTATAAGTAGGCCGAAAAACTGTATTCGGGGCTGAAAACAGTTTTCAAACTGTTTGGTTCATCGTAAAATCCTTTTCAGCATAAAATATTTTTACGAATTTTGGGGAAAAAAAAACCAGCTTTTCGTTTTCCGAGAGAAAACTGTGGAAAACGAAAAGTTGCGCCCACAAAAAACACGGTGTATGAGTCCGTTCATGGAAAGCTCATGCAGTCCACTAGTGAGCGTGCAATCTCGTGGACCGCGTGAGTTGCCCAAATAGAGTACCATGCACTATTTGTGTTATTATATAAATTTAATAATATTAAATACGCATAATATATTCTAATATGATAATATTTAATATATATTACATATAATTATCTTTTAAGAAACTATAATATAACAATATTATATAGATTTTAATGCATATCAAATAAAATAAATATATATAAGTAAATTTATATATAAGTTATACTTTTTTAAATAACCAAATAATAGAAGAAACAAATAAAATATGTTTTTATTTATTTTTCCTACAAACCAAACACATAAAGTTCAAAAAATACTTTTCTACAAACCAAACACTAAAGACCATAAATTTACTTTTCCACCGAGAATATTTTTCCACTGAAAATATATTTTCCATGGTTTTACGTAGAACCAAACACTCCCAACGCAAATATAAATATAGAGTGGTATATGCAACTCTCTCTGGGAACTCCCTGGAAGAGTTACTTTCAGACAGAAGTCCACGCAATTAGGAGAATTCTCGCATTTTGATACCTCCATCAAATACTTGGGTCAAATTGTCTCCAACACATGGATTGGAATAACTGATACTTGTTGAATAACCGTAAGAAGTGCATCAACTACTCAAATGCGATCGTTTAAGAAGCAATCAATTGTTTAAAGAACATAAATAAAAGAAAGGTTACCTGCCAGAAATCATTCTTCATCCCTGATTGCATATCAGGGTTAATCTGATTATTTGATGCAGGATTAGAAACAAGAATATTGGGATGCTCACTTGTGTTGTTTGACGAGCAACTTTCGGTAAATGAAAATGGAACCCGGTCTTCTTCTGACTTATCATGAGTCCTTCTTACTTCCTTATCATCAACAGCAGCCTGAGGAGAAGTGCTTTTCTGATAACTGATCCTATGCACTATTTCTGAAGAAGGGATGTTTGCAATATCTACTTCGGCATGTATTTTTTCGCAATTATTCAAGTCCTGGGATGCGGGAACACCAGAAGAAGAAAGAGAGGTAGTAGGTAGATCAATATCCATGAGATCCTTGTTCAAGTCGGATTCAAATGGCTTTAGCTGCAAATCCGGCCTCTCCTGTAAGCAGTTTTCCCTCCAACTTCGAAATACGCCCCAGAGGAAAAATAGTTTGTTCCACCCTGGAAAAATAAGTTAAAAAACAGGGTGACTTCCAATTAAAATCAAGCATCCACAAATATAATGTTTGTGCATATTTTGATGAGGGACATCAAGTAATGGAGTCAGTTTCCTTCTTCCTTTCTTTTTGTTCTCTTTTTTTTTCCATTGATCCCTTTCAGTCCTAAAGACAATTGACCAGGCAATCAGTGATAATTAGTTTAAGGGCCTCTCAAGTGTCAGCCATACTAGTGACCGAACCTCATATTTAACGGTAGTAAGCAGCTAAACCACTTACTAGTTGCAACCTCAATGAGACACCCAAAAAATTTTTTCTGAGTATAGACAAATTATATTTACTATATGGGCACCCAACTTACCTTCCATTTTGACAGGTTAGCATTCAATGTTGATGACCTACACTCCCATAGTCCCATTACATTTATTCTGGTCAACCACCCCTATAGGAAGTTTGTATTACGCTGCAATTTGTGTAACACTAAATACCCCTCAGGCTATCTGTGTGTTGCTACTTTTTGAGTTATGGCCTCCTGAAATGATGTTTAATTTCTAAAATAAATCCTTATTCTCCAAATACATAAAATCAGTTGATGTGAAATTACATGAAAGCTACCTTAGATAGCATTAGATTGCCTGGGATCTTAAAGCATTTATTATGTCAGAATAAATTCATGCTCCTAGAAATGTATTAATAGGAGATTGTTACTTACTTTTAGAGTTTTCAGGCAACAGAGTGGAAGGAAATATAAGAAGTTCAACTGTATCGATTCTGCCTTTGAGAGAAAAGTCATTCTTAACCATACTGTCGACAAGCTTGCTATAGTTCTTTTCATAACTGCAAATATACAGAAAAGCTAGTCAAGGGAAAGCACTAAAAGCAGATATATCTATCTATCTATCTATCTATATATATATATATATATATATATATATATATATATATATATATATATATATGTCAAAAAAAAAAACAAAATGTTGAACAAATTAAACCTTTCAATATCTTTTGCAAAGAAAAAAAGAGCGATGTTATCTTCCATTGGACCATTTTCTTGAAATTGAGGGGGCCATGAACTTCGACGAGGAACTTCTTCCAGCTGAATTTTGGACTTAAAATGTGTCGCTGCTTCAAGCACTTTCGGTGACACACAAGATGACGGATGAGCTTGAATACCATCACAGAGCTCAGGAGGCCCTGCTATTCTCAGAAGCTCAAAATCCCCACTGAAATAGAACAAGTATGAATTACAATACAGGACATCTTAAATGAAACTGGCTTCAAATGTATACCCCAGTAAAATCATCATTTACATACCACAGTAAAATCTGAATTTACATACATGTGCATCCAAAGTATGGTTTCTGGGTGAAAATACACTTATACTAAGTTGGGGAATAATCCAGTAAAAGCTTTTTAAAGAGGGGCATCCATCCTTCTATATACGAGGTATACATGTAGGATAAAAAAAAACACTTGAAGGACGCATAGAAAGATTCAGATTTGGCAGGGAAACCAATGTAAATAGATGATTTTGCAGGGGTATAGATGTAAAAACCTCAAAAATTATAACATCAGACAATCAAACAAAACAGAGAAGGAAACATAACATACAGCCAAATGTAGTCAAGCTCTGGAATTACTGAAGCTCTTAATTGGTTGGCTAGTAAAGAAGCTTGATTCGACAAGACTTCCAACTTCTCTTTCGACTCAACCAAGCTCCTAGTAGATTCAGAATTCTGATCTACATTCAATGTTGAAACTTTGGCATTTCGATCTGGCGATCTCATAGAGACCTGAGTTCTAGGTTTCAAACTTGCCACTTCCAATAGATCTTTCGTTTTAATTCCTTTGCCACTTCTCTCCTTTAGGGATAGAGTACGATCAGCGAGAGGTTTTAGGGCGGACATACGGAGCTTGTCAACGGCGCAGAATTGAGTGGTGTGGCCAGCTTCATTACACTTTTGACACCGTGATGCACGACTAGAACCCAAAGGTTTATCGATAGGCCCAGAAGTAAAAAATTTGTCCTTAGAGACGAGCTGGCCAGTTTTTTGATCTGAAGGTTTGGATAAACCATTTGATAACGCAACTCCAGAAGCTTTTAATAAATTTGATTTGTGCATTTCATTGCTTCCTGATAAAAGGACAGAGTAATAAGTACCTTTTTTTTGACAATTGCCAGGTAAAGTATGTATGCGAAAAGGCAACATTGTTAAGAAAAAATAATGGACAAGGATCGATTACCTATAGTGTTTGCATTGTCTGAGCCTCGACTATTGCCAATATTATTTGACTTAATTATATTGTTCCCTTTTGCATCATGCTGAACAATCTCAGTATCTGCCTTTGGGGGAGGAATGCTGGAACCAGCCCTAGGAGAAGGAATTGCAGAGGGTTGCTGTAAAGAAGAGCTTTTCTTGCTTGTTAATATTCTTTCTTTTACCTCCTTCACACTTCTTGGTTCCTCAGCCCACAACGGATTGAGGGGCTTCGTTTTATTCAGTGACTCACTGTTTGCGATTTTAAATGATGCGGACTTGGTGATTGTTTTGTTGAGACTCTCTTTTCTTGTGCTATTGGAAGTGAGCTCTTTGGCATTCTTTTGCTTAGGAGGAACATCATCAATCAGCTGCTTGACCTTTGCTACTTTTGAGTTGTTGAAAGAGATTGACTTCGATAGAGATCCTGTGTCAAACCAAATCAAAATAATTTCTTTTTCTGATTCTAAGGATAGCATCATGATTAATTACAAATTACTACTGCACCCAGAATAAGAATTTCAAGGCATGGAAAATACCTCGTGCTACTAGTGGATGAATTCTGTGTAAATTAGAAGCCGAAGATGTTAGCGCTCGACCAGGATGCTGTGCGCCCTCTTGCTTTGCTTTTCCCGCATCCAAGTCAATGAATGAACTGTCATTTAATGGTGCAATTCCCTTCCTAGGACTACTTTGCCTACTCAGTAAAGGAGCCTCTATGTTCTCTTCATTCCCTTTAGTGGAAATATCAGCGCTTTGAAGCACTTTGCTTGATCCTTTTGAATCTGGATTGGTTTCCTTTATTTCATTAAGCGAAATTTTTGGGTCAACAGTGCTCTCAATTTTCTCATCTTTTGCACCTAAGGAAGGTGCTTCTGAGTCTAAATTTTGTTTTTTAGCTTCCTCCTTAAGTTGGCATTCTTCACATAACCAATCGCCTTCTGGAACTTCATCCAACATTATCCGCATACAGTAACTAATTTAAAGCAAAAAATTAATCATGTATTAAAAAGATAATGGCATTATAAGTTCACTATCAGATCAATGAACAAGCTTAAAGAGAGGAAGATTACGTGTGCTCTGCACCATCAGTACATCTACTGCAAAAGGCAAGTAGCTCTTCCTGACCTGCGTCTCCGCAAATGTCACATACTTTAACCTGTTGAGAAGTGAAAGAAAAATTACAGCAGATTAAGCCAATATTACAGAGTAGTCAAACATAGCAAGAGTGTGTTTAGACCACCTAAAGCTTCTGTAAAAATGTTATTTGATTAGAACAGTTGAAAGAAGCAATGGCAGCATGTTCATTCAAATCTCACAGCAGCCTATTGCCTCAGCATAAGCAAAAACTTCAAATTGGAGCTTGTGATTTTGAAGTTCCAAAGCTCATGTTAGCTTCTACCAAGACTTTTGAGGCCTCTCTGACCCTGCTGTAAAGTGTAGTGCAGTTTGAGTAGTGCTATAAGAAGAATATTTATATTAAAATCCTCCCCACCTCCCCCCCCCCCCTCCCCCCAACAGCTTCCAACGAAATCAGAAGCTCCAAATTGAAGCAGATTCCCTTGGGGTCAGAATCTCATTTCAGTTTATCGCCACATGAAAATCTCCAGACTTCTCTAGTTGCCAACACTATTAAAAGTGGTTCAAGATGAGAAAGGACGCACAGGCTAAACAGACACGTGTTAGCAGCGGACCTGCTTTTTAAAGAGCCTCTGCTTTTAGGAATAGAGAAGTTGTTTTAGAAGCTACGCTCAAACAAGAACTAGTTGTAAGAAAAGGAGCTGGTATGACTGAAATGTAATCAAAATAATAATTTAACCCATAAGTATTAAAAATCATTCAAACGCAAGGACAATTAACTTACATCATCCTCAATTTCTTCAGAATTTTCACTCTCAGAGGTTGCCTTCTGTCGCACATCCAACGCCTCCATCTTAGAATCCTCTGCCAAATTGGGAGAACATTGCTCATTTGAGAAGCCGCACTTGTTAAGTTCATCTGATGGCACATTATTGTCCTTGGCATTTTCAGTTCCCAAGAAAGCATCAGAATTTTCCAAAGAAACCAAACTTGGATTTTTGTTATCTGCTTCATTAACTTCATTCATTGGAGAAGCAGTGCAATTTTGCACACCAACAGTGACTGCTTCCACTTTTCCAGCCAATGATGATCCCTCATTCTTTGGAGATCTTTCAGGGTCCAACGGAACTGGCTCTTTAGATGCTGCTTTCATACCAGTATTTTCTGGGCAAAAGTCCCAACTTGAAGTTGAACTTAACAGATTACTTGTTTCAGCACATGCGTGTTGGTTGTCATCACATGCTTTACTTTTATCGACAGCCTCACTGGCACCATTGGAAGAATAGCTATCCTCTTCTTTCCTCTCAGAAGTGCTTCCAGAAGGATCACATTCGATCCTCGATTCCATGAGAGGCAATGATTCGTTTGTGTGCAAACACGATGAACAAGGAGCAGAGCACACGTTGCAAGCACTGGATTCAGGCCTTTCGTCAACTGAAAAATTGCCCTATTGAAGATGAGTACACAAAAGTCAAAAATAACCTGTCTAAAGTGCCAATTAACACTCACGCACTTTAAGGTTTGGTATTCACCCAAAACAAACAAGTAGCTTTGTTGCATATACGTGGATATGTGGTTAAAGAGTTGTTATGCTTGCCTTAGCATTTGTAACTCTAAGCTAAATCTACAAAAAGAAATACAAGCGAGCCGAAAGTAAATTACTTAGATGACATGGATCATAGAAAAAGACAGACATTTCGCTCACGGATGCAGCAAGGTTTGATGTAAAATGGATTACTGTCTCATAAGAATCTCTCTTACCAAATTCACACTCTGAATTTCATCATCGCACACGTCAACAGGTCCTTGGATGCGATAAACCCCTTGAAGAACTGGTGTTATCTATAAAGCAAGTTAAAATTCACATCAGTTATAGCTATCAAAGACTCGACAAACTACGGAGAAATTTAATCTTAAAGAAACCAAAAAAAAAAAAAAAAAAAAAGTAATCAGTTTACAATCTATTAGCTCAATCAAACCCTAGTTTGTCGCATTACGGAATCAAAACCTGCAATTATTTCAAGAACCACCAAATCAACCTAATCAGTAAGTACTACACGAAACCCACCAAAGAACAGGATCGTTAATCGCAGATGTGTTAATCACAAATCGGTCCAAAGTAAACCATTTCTCACAATGCAACAACAAGTTCGATCCAGAAACCCTAAACGATCAATAACCGCAGCACAAGACGCATAAGGAATCAAACTTTTAGCACGCAAATCGCCCAAATGAACCTTAATTGCCGATACTAATTAAGCAAATCCAGCTATTAGATCAAGAAACAACAAAATCGACCAAATTAAAAACCAAGACGAATCTAATCACGGCAACAACGAATCGATCCGAGGAGGCAATCTTAAGGGGAGGGGAGGGAAAGGGGCGAGGGTCTCTTTACATGCCTCCGCTTCGGGGATTCTCTCCGTGGCGCCGTACAGCTCTTCTAGTGGCCTGTAGCGGCGATACCTCATCTCCCTCCGCGGGGAGAGGATCGGGTCCCGATCCGATTCTACCCTTATCTAGGGTTCCAGCGCCCCCGGATTAGGGTTTCGGCTCGAGGCGCGCGCTGGGGAATCGGTGAACGGGGACGATGGGGGAGGAAGAGGACGAGGACGAGGAGGGGGATGAGGAGGAGGAGGAGGAGGAGGAGAGGGGGGTTGAGGGGGCTAACGTGCTCCGGGGCGAGGAGAGGGTGCGAGGTGGAGGAGGAGGGAGAGGGAGAAGAGGAGGAGAAGAGAGAAGAGAAGGGGGGGCTGTTTCGTTAATATTTAAGGAGTGAGGAAATTTGCGTGGAGATACCTCAACTATAGACAAATTTGAAATAAGTCCATGTTTATTTCGCCATTCCGCATTTGGTTGGCCATAAAATGCTCGGCTTGGAAGATTTTTTTTTTTTTTTTTGTACGTACGTTTAGTTGTAAAATAATTTTTTAAAAATTATTTTTTCGGATTTGAAAAAAATAATGTGTTTTTCTTTTTCGCGAATATCGACAGAAAATAAAAACTCAAGCTCTGAAAAAAAAATTATTCACTGAATCAAATAAGTATATATTTTTTTCTTTCAACCAAATAAATATTAATAAAAATTTATTATATTTTTCTACAAATCAAACACTACAAAATATAAAATATTTTTTACAAAATATAAAATAATTTTTTATTAATTTTTTTTTATCAAAAATAATTTTTTATAATTTTACGTGCAACACCCCACAAAAAATTAAAGTTGTTTTCAGGGATAAATGCTCACTCCTAAAATTAAGAGCAAGTATTTGAAACTACTACCTAACAAATCATTTTCATTGTTAATGGTTGAATTTACGAAGTAGCATTTCAATTCCAAATCCGGAGGTATTCGAATTATTCAAAAATAATTCACAATCAATTCACTTAAAATATTAGCCCGCAGCCCCACTCAACTTACATCGACATCCGTGCCATAAGTTACGATACCATTAATCGAATTATTGACGCTAATCATTAATTCCAAAAGCTAAAGTTATTAAAAATATACAACTAATTCACTTAAAACGTACAGACACAGCGCCTACGGGTCTCAACCGGACTCAATCCACGTAAACGTTAGGTCAATTATTGAGCCTTTTGTCATTAGGTTTACTGTGAATCGCAGCTCTACTCAACTTACTAGACTCAAAGATCTATTGTCATGGAGCAAAAAATTAATCCTATTTTTAACCTATAAATAAATAGCCAACATCTCTATGGTCAGAGTCAACAGCGATTCCAGTATAATTTGAAATATTTTTTTTTCACTAATAATTATTTGAATTCAAAAATTAATCATATAAATTTATTAGATTAAATCATAATTTTAAATTTGAACTTAAATTTTTAATTTTTTAAATGTTAATTTAATAGTTCTAAATTAAAATTTTGATTTTGGTCAAATTGTAAATTTAAAATTTAAGTTCAAATTTAAATTCAAATTTTGATTAAAATTTTAAATAACAAATTTAAATTTTTAATAAAAATTTATTTTTTAAAAATTTTAAATTTAGACATGATTCCAATTTCAATTCCTCTTGAAACCAAACAAATTGTTATTTTTATCATTCCATTTTTTTTATTCCCACCTATTTCTATTTATATTTCTATTGGGATTTTGATTTATTTCTAAACTAAACATGCCTTAAAAATGAAAATATATAAAATTTATCTGAACTATAAATTATTTTAAAATTACTATTTAATTTTACAAAATATTAATTTTATTATTCAACCTCTCAATTTATTTAATGTCGATTCATTAGCGACCTTTTACCTTTAAAATTTAAGTTAATTTTTTATTTTTCTGACTTTATAACTACGAAAATTACATAAAATATACTAACTAAATCTGTAAAGATAACTGACATATTTAAATTTTAAGATTAAAATATCAATAAATGACTCAAATAAAATAAATTAAAAAATTAGATAATAAAAATAAAATTTTAAAAATTTAGTTAATCGATTCAAAATAGTCCACAGTTTACATTAATTAGTTCTTTAGGTATTTTAAATTTGTTCTTGATTTTACTTTTCTAATATTGTAACTGATTTTGTAGGGAGTCGCGCTCAAAATAAATTGCATTTGACTCTTTGTAAAAGTATGAAATAATAAATATATCCCTATAAAATTTAAGTTATCAAATTTGTAGTTAATAAAATTTAGATAATCATGAGTTAAAAGAGCCGATCACAATTAACTAAAAAATAATTTGACTTTTTTACCCTTTAAACATATAATTTATATTTTAATATTAATTTCTGACATCTTTTTCACTATTTTTTTATCCACAATGAAAAATAAATTTGTTAGGATAAAATAATCATTTTACTCTCTTTTCGTAATCAAACAGCATAATAATATATATGAACGAATCAAAATTTTTGAAAAAATATATTTATAAATTATAATATTTTTAGAGGGATGAACTTAATTACAGAAATTTTTCCGCTATTTGATGTTTTTATAAGAATCTACATAAAATTAATCATAAAAAAATTACTGTATAATTTTTTCTTATTATTTTGTATATTAGCCAATAAGTTAAATAAATAAAATAAAGGATAATTATATTTTGCAAATTAATTAATTTTCTATCAAACAAATAATGATGAAAAAAAAAAAAATCACTTTAACTTTCATCTGCAGAACATTTTGAAATAAAACCCTTAAGTATTTTTCTTGATTAATAACACCTTTAACTTCTAATTTTTTAAATTCAGTAATTTTACTTACAAAAATTAAAGACTTTTTTGATTTATTAATAATTTTATCAAATTTACTAATTTATGTTATCTTTTACCATTAAAATCTATAATAAAATATTATTAATGGCTAATACAATTACAATTTTTTATAAAATTTTCAAAAATTATTAAAGTGGCCTATAATTGCGGGGGTCTTTATATATTTTTACCTATTTAATAGGAGAAAAAAATGTATGTACTATATAACTTTTTGAAAAATCCCCTCAACTTTAAATTTTTTATTAGAGCCTTTTTAAAATTTTTAAAATTTTTAATTGAATTAATTTAGCTACTAAGTTAAATCTTTTTTACTAAATGTATTAATTTTACTTGTCAGTAAATATTATAATATATATACTTATTAACAATTTAAATTATTAAATTAAAAAAATGTTGATGAATTCAATAAAATCTCCGTTTTGATTCACTCAAATCATATTTAATAATAATAATAAAATACAAAAGTTGAGGCGTCCTTTTCACAATATTCTATAGGTGAGGGGTTTCCGTACATATTTATATTAATGCATTAAATAATGGAAAATGCTTAAATATGGATAATAGCAAAAAATTCGAGTACTCACGTGCAAAGCATGTGCCCGATAATGTGATATTCTCACCCCACATTTTAGCGCGAACGCACGCAAAAATAGTGTCCGTGAATTAGGGTTACTAAGTTTTTTTTAGTTAAAATATAGAAAAACTCCTTACAAATATATTTTTTTTTACTTTTACTCTTTAACTTTTAAAAATTTATATTTTATTTTTTTATAATTTTAGAAAATATATTTAAAGGAATACGGTGTTAACGAAGATCGTAAAATAACCAAATTACCCTTATATATTTTATATAAAAAAAATTTATAAAATATTTTTGTTATTTTTTAAAAAAAATTAATATAAATTATAAGAAATGAACGAAATAGTGATGGAACGTGATAAAGGGACTAAATATATCAACTTAAATTTTTAAGAAGATAAAATATATATTGTTGAAAGTGGAGAAAGTACAAAAATAGGCATTGGAGGGTTTTTTTTGTAATTTAGCCTAATTTTTTATTTGTAAAAATATATAAAACTTAATTACCTATTTTAATTTGATAATTTTTAAAATATAAATTTTGATATTTAATTTTTTATTTTATTTTATTTGAGTCAGTTAGTTAGTGACTCTTTAACTTAAAAAATACATCCTTTATTTTTACAAATTTAATTAATATATTTTATACAATTCATATAATTATAAATTAATTAAAATAAGCAAATGAGCTAGAGTTTTGTATTCAAACAGTCATTAAATTATTTAAATCAAATAAATCGAAAGATTACGTACTGAAATCAAAATTTTCAAATATGAGATAGTCGAATCAAAATAGTCAATAATTTAAACTTTATCAAATAATTCTCTGGAATAAAGTAGTTTAAAAAATAGTTCTTGTTTCATATCTTATATAAAATATTATAATGTCTTGGAATATAAAATCTTTTATTTTCTCATTTCACATATAAAAATAAAGTATAAGAATTGAAGAAATAAGATTCTGTTTTGATGTCTTATTTTAAAACAATTTATTTGATATAAATTTTTTTTAATATGACTGTAATTAAGAAGTTTAATATTTTTTTCAAAAATTTTATTATTCATCATTTAATAGAATAATATATTTTATCTGCGAAAAATAATTTATTTAAATATTTAATTAGATTCATTGTCTATTAAGTATATAAATTTTTAAATAAATTTTAAAAATATACCAAACAAAATATTCATGCATCCAAACAGAACAACCATAGTATTTTTTTTTTTTTTAGGTTTTCGAATAAAAAAAATATATTTTAATATATTTTTATAAAAATACATGTAAGATATTTGTCAAGAATGGGTATTGAATAAGTAACCATCATTTATGATGAGACCAATGTCCTATTAAACTATTTAATAAAGTGCAAAGAATTTAATTGTCAAATTTAAAAGTTTAGGGGCCTATTTGCTAAACTTCTAAAGTTTTGATGCATTGCATTTTCTATTTTATTTTTTTTATTTTTTGGGCCCAACAAAGCATTCAATGTTACTTAATGGAGTTAAAATAAACCATTTAAATTAATCAAAAAGTTAAAAGCTCAAATTGAAGTCCTTTTACTTTTGCCCTAATAGGAATCTATATACAAATAAATCATTTAAAACAAAATGTCACTTAAAATTGAAATAAACAGAGAAATTTTATAAGAATATATGAATTGGCGGTTGGGTCACATAAAAAAAATGTACGAGAACAACGGCATGAACTTGTCATATATAAAGAAAATGATTAAGTGGAAGAGAGTAAACTCAAATTGGAGTGACTAACATTAGTCGAACCTCTCATACAAAAAATGATAGTATGTACAAGATTTAATATACATCACGAATCTATTAAAAAAGGAAAAATAATACAAAATATTATTGCCTTCCTTGTGCGGTTACTAAATCCATTATTGCCTTTTATGTGCTACCATTGAATCCATGCTGAATTGGCAAGATAATCTTGGTTCAAAATAGCAAGTAAATTGTTAGGCAAATCTTCATGATTCTCTCAATCAAATCTCCATTCAAGAATATAGAAACTTTATTTTCTAATACTCCCCCTCAAGCTGGTGTGTGAAGGGACGTAATACCCAGCTTGCGGGTCAAATATTGAAACCTTTCTCTTCCAAGCGCCTTGGTAAAAATATCCGCTAGCTGATTAGTTGTTGATATATATGTCGTAGTAATGAGCCCAGAATGTATTTTCTCACGTATGAGGTGACAATCTAACTCAATGTGCTTCGTCCGTTCATGAAATACTGGATTTGAAGCAATATGAAGCGCAGCTTGATTATCACAATGGAGCAACATCGGCTGATGATGAAAAACACCAAGATCATTAAGTAAATAATTAAGCCATGTTAACTCACAAGTAGTTGTGGCCATGGCGCGATATTCGGCCTCCGCTGATGAACGAGATACAACACTTTGTTTCTTGGTGCGCCATGAAATGGGACTTGATCCAAGAAAAGTGATGTAACCAGTAGTTGATCGCCGAGTCGTAGGACAACTTGCCCAATCTGAGTCACAATATGCTCTTAACAATAATGGTGTAGAGCTAGAAAAGAGTATTCCATGTCCAGGTGAGCTCTTCAAATAACGAAGAACTCGATATGCAGCTGCCATGTGTGTACTCCGAGGCTTTTGCATAAATTGGCTAAGCATATTGACTGAATAGGTTATGTCGGGCCGCGTTATTGTGAGATAAATTAAGCGTCCAACGAGTCGCCTATACATACTAGGGTCATCCAAAAAATCTCCATCGTCAGGTGTTAAATGAAGGTTTTGCTCCATTGGAAAAGAACAGCCCTTGGCACCAATCATGCCGGTTTCAGCAAGTATATCCAAAATATATTTCCGTTGGCTTAGAAAAATGCCTTCGGAGGAGCGAGCGACTTCTATTCCCAAAAAATATTTAAGACGCCCCAAATTTTTGATATGGAAAAGCGTGTTCAAATATTTCTTCAGCCAAGTTATGGAAGGTGTGTCATTACCGGTCACAATCACATCATCGACATATACAAGAACGGCACTAAAATTTTTGCCACAAGATTTTGTGAAAAGAGAGTAATCGGCGACGGATTGTTTGTATCCGGCTGATCGAAGAGCATTAGAAAACTTTTCAAACCAATTTCGAGATGCTTGTTTTAGACCGTATAAAGACTTGCGCAAACGGCAAACAAAGTTATCACCTTTTTTGTTAATGCCTGGTGGGGGAACCATATAAACTTCTTCGTGTAGATCTCCATGCAAAAAAGCATTATTTACATCAAGTTGGTGTAGTTCCCATCCACGAGCAGCAGCAACGGCAAGAAGACAACGCACAGTTACGAGTTTGGCGACGGGAGCAAAGGTCTCATGATAATCAAGACCCTCCATTTGTGTATAACCTTTAGCCACCAAACGAGCTTTATATCGCTCGATGCTGCCATCTGAATTGTATTTAATTTTGAATACCCATTTGCAACCAATGGGACGCTTTCCAGGTGGTAACGGTTCCAAAGTCCATGTATTATTGAGTTTGAGTGCATCAAGCTCTTTTTTCATTGCCTCTCTCCATTTTGGGTCTTTAACAGCTTGGGAATAGGAAGTTGGTTCTACATGAGAGGAAATACTAGACAAAAAGGCACGATGAGAGGGTGAGAAGTTTCATAGGAAATAACAGAGAATAAAGATTGAGGTTTACCTGACAAAGCGGCCGTTGAATGTGTCAATGATGTTTGGGATGGATTGGAATCAACATTAGTACAAACATAATCATCTAATCTAGTAGGTCGTCGAGTAACGCGTGAGGATCGTCGGGGTGCATCGTCAACATGAGTGGTGGATGGATGTTCTATATCAGTGTTGTCTTCAGTTGGTGATGAAATTGTGGGTGATAATATAGGATCATCATAATTGGCATCAGTGGTAATGGCGGTAGGAAGGTTAACAATCTCGTTTTGATTATTAGAATGAAAGGGAAAATCATCTTCACAAAAGGTCACATCACGACTAACAAAAATTTTACCACTTTCAATCTCATAAACACGATAACCTTTTTGTCCCATAGGATAGCCAACAAAAACGCAACGCTTCGCTCGAGGATCAAACTTATGTTTGTGAGGATCAACATTTCGTGCATAACATAAACACCCAAAAACACGCAAATGATCATAATTAGGTTTAGAACCAAAAAGAATTTCATGGGGTGATTTACCATCAAGGATGGGTGTAGGGATCTTATTTATTAAATAGGTGGCAGTAAGTACACATTCTCCCCAAAAATTAATAGGAAGATTTGCTTGAAAACGTAATGCACGTGCAACCTCTAGAAGATGACGATGTTTACGCTCGACGATCCCGTTTTGCTGAGGGGTATGAACGCAGGACCTTTGATGAATTATGCCATACTCTTGAAACAACAATTGCATAGATTGAGACAGAAATTCTGATCCATTATCAGTCCTTATTTGTTTGACATGACAATCAAATTGAGTGTGCACCAAATTAATAAAAGCGCGCAAAAATTTGTATACTTCAGATTTATATCGCATGAGATAAATCCAAGTACAACGGGAATAGTCATCAACTATGCTCAAAAAATAATGTGCACCAGAATGAGATGGGGTAGAGTACCCCCCCCAAATATCACAATGGATCAAGTTGAAAACAGAACAACTTTTACTCAAACTAGATTGAAAAGGCAAACGAGTTTGTTTAGCAAGAGTGCATGCTTCACAAAATTCAAGAGAACAAGGATGATCATGAAAAAGAGAAGGAGAAAGGCCAGCAAGCCTGTGTTTCGAAGGATGGCCGAGTCTCCTATGCCAAAGATGACTCGGTTTATTTGAGACGGTAGCAACGACAGGTGGTTGAACAAAATGGTATAATCCATCCCGCACTTCACCGACTCCAATCAACTTCCTCGTTGTCAGGTCCTGGAATACACAAAAGGTTGGGAAAAAAGTTACAGCGCAATTCATAGAATTAGTGAGTTTGCTAACGGAGAGAAGATTGAAGTTAAAGGACGGAGCACACATGACGTTATTCAAATATAAATTTGGAGAAATACAAGTGTTACCAATGTGAGTGATGGAATTGCTCGACCCATTTGGTAAGAAAACTGGCTTAGTATTCGTAGAAGAAACAACACCAGTCAACAAGGAAGAATCAAAAGTAAAATGATCGGAAGCTCCGGAGTCAATAATCCATGAAGAGGAATATTTATTTGTTTGGATTTGAGGAGAAACTTTACCGGCAAAATTAGCTGAAGGATTTGGTACATCTATATTCAGAAGTGACAGCAACTGTTGATATTGTTGACTGGTGAGAGGAGGTAATGGACTTTCACCATGTGTTTGGAGATTACCACCTGAACTAGACGACCCAACAAATTGCTGACCATTATTGTTGTTGTTGTCGGTGTTGAAATGCCTCGAGCGTTGTTGTTGATGTCCAGATGCTCCCCCTTTCCCTTGTAATCGTAAAGCTTGAGAAGAAGCTTCGGACTTAGAAGGGTTATGTTTTGCATGTCCAACAGGATAACCAATAATCTCATAGCACCGAGATTTGGTATGCCCAGATTTGCCGCAATGGTCACAAATAAAACGTGGCTTCATCTTTGAAGAATTTTCGGATTTAGTTGAATGAGCATCATTGAAGCGGTTAGATGAACCGCCCTTAGCAATAAGAGCGGTCAGTTCTGATGGATTTGAGTGAGATATTTTGAGACCAATATGTTTTTCTTCTTGTTGGATAAGAGAATATACCTTCGCAAGACTTGGTAGAGGATCCATCGCGATGATTTGAGTGCGTATAGTCCCAAACGCCTCATTCAATCCCATAAGGAATTGATAAATATGTTCGGTTTGCCGCTCTCGTTGAATCTCCTTCAATGCTCCACAGTTGCATACTGGGACTGTAGAGTAGGAATTGAGTTCATCCCAAGCTTGCTTTAATTTAGAAAAATAAGTGGCAACTGTGAGTTGCTCCTGGCGTGTATTGGAGATGGTGCACCTAATTTCGTAGATGCGAGGACCATTTCCTTGTGAAAATCGTTCTTCAAGTTCAGCCCAAAGTTCATGAGCTGTTTCGACGAACACCACACTTTCTCGGATATCTTTGCTTAATGCATTAATCAACCAAGAGAATACCATATGATTGCATCGTTCCCATGCTAGAACGAGATCAATCGGAGACGTTGGCTTTGCTAAAGTCCCATCCACAAAGGAGAGCTTGTTCTTTGCACCCAAGGCTACAGTCATGGATCGTTTCCATGTCCCGTAGTTATCTCCCAAAAGAGGTTGAACTACAAGCATAGCTCCTGGATTGTCGGATGGGTGAATATAATATGGTGAATAAACATCGATGACAGAAGTAGAGCTATTAGCATCTTCTTTCGCCATTAAAAAAATAACAGGTAGAGAACTTTCAATGCTCTGATACCATGTAAAGAAAATGATTAAGTGGAAGAGAGTAAACTCAAATTGGAGTGACTAACATTAGTCGAACCTCTCATACAAAAAATGATAGTATGTACAAGATTTAATATACATCACGAATCTATTAAAAAAGGAAAAATAATACAAAATATTATTGCCTTCCTTGTGCGGTTACTAAATCCATTATTGCCTTTTATGTGCTACCATTGAATCCATGCTGAATTGACAAGATAATCTTGGTTCAAAATAGCAAGTAAATTATTAAGCAAATCTTCATGATTCTCTCAATCAAATCTCCATTCAAGAATATAGAAACTTTATTTTCTAATAATGTTACTTAATGGAGTTAAAATAAACCATTTAAATTAATCAAAAAGTTAAAAGCTCAAATTGAAGTCCTTTTACTTTTGCCCTAATAGGAATCTATATACAAATAAATCATTTAAAACAAAATGTCACTTAAAATTGAAATAAACAGAGAAATTTTATAAGAATATATGAATTGGCGGTTGGGTCACATAAAAAAAATGTACGAGAACAACGGCATGAACTTGTCATATGTTTAATAAAAATTTGAGCGCGCTTATTGCATCGTAAACCGGCTTTAAAATATATGTTAAAAATAAATTTTTATCATACAATTATATATATTTTTTACAGTGAACTGCTTGTCATATATTTCATCAATCATCTAATTTATTATATAATATAGAGAGTTTTAGTATAAATCATGCAAAACTTTCTTCTTTTTTTTTTTGCGTGGAATTACGAGTGCATTATATTAATTTTGGATGCGTGTGTCCTATAAAAATTTTGTATGCACTTATTGTACAGTAAATTTGTGACGTCTCAATAGTCCTACATTGAATGAGAGTGTAGATGTGCTTGGATAGAGCTCAACTATCTCTACACTCAAAATTATGTGTAGATTTTACACCCCTCCCATCCAAGGGTGGAGGCTTCTCCATCCATCACTATGAAGTGATGGGTAAAATTTACTCTATTCTAGAATAAATGGAGTGTAAGATATACACCCAAAATTAAATGTACACTTAGTATTTACCGTTTGAAAATATATAAGATATGGACACTAATAATAATAACTGGGCTTAAACATCTTGGATTGTGGTTTGGTCCAACGAGTTATTATTACTAGTGAGTCGGATTGTTATATTTAATATTAGAGCCAAGTCGGAAGTGTGTGGCGCCTCTCCGCTGAGGCTAGGTCTAGATGACAGAGTTAGCGCGACGAGTCTTACATCGTTTGGTGATCTTGAACTGCTGTGTTAGCTTGAGTCTAGATGATATGACTAACAAGATGACATCGTCTGGTGATCTTGAACTGTTGTGTGTGTGTTTGGACTGACGAGAACGTCAGGTCTAAACGGAAAGAGTTGCTTTAAGTATTTTAGATTGTGGTTTGGACCCAACAAATCATTATTGCTAGTGGATCGGATCGTTACAAAATCAATACTAAAGTATGTATTAAAATAAATTTATATAATACAATTATTTATTGTATAATATTAATTATTAAATATTTCATCAATTATCTAATATAATGCGCAATGTATGAAGTATTAATATAAATTAGATAAAAAAAATTCTCTTCTCTTGCAATTTATTCGTATGCGTCCATTGCACGGTAAACTGTATCTAAAATGTGGATCAAAGATAAATTATTACAGTAGAATAAAACATTTTTATATTTTAAACTATATTTTATTTTATAATACTAATTATTAGATATTCCATCAATTATCTAATGACTATTATGTAAATACACTCTATTAAGCATTTTCTACATCAGGTGTACATATTTAAAATTCTTTAATAGACATTTTGAAATCTAATTCATTAAACAAAATTTAAAATTTTAGATTGTAGGTAAAATTTATTTAATTAAGTTTTGATATTAAAATATTAGCCATTTAATATAAATATAGTATATAGAATGGTAATATATCCAAGTGCATACAATAAATTTTTTTTTCATCAATTTTAATATGGTAAAGACACCCTATACTATTCAGATATTTGAAATAAGTTCTCAAACTTTAACTTTTCAGTTAAAAAAAGGGTTAGTGTTAATAGAGTAGCTATCAAAAATATTAAGTTTAATTGAATTTGTAAATTAAGTTATTAGAATAATTTAATTATACAAATGCCGAAAGTTTAGAGAATATTTTTAAAAAATAATTTTTTATAATAATGTATATAAGATTATATTATGCGATTTTTTTTTATGATTAATTTCGTACAGCTCCCTATAAACATATTGAATAGCAGATATATTTCTACAAAGTTCATTTTTTCATATTTATCCCCTCAAAAATTTTAAGTTATTCATATAACATACTATAAATAAAATATCTATTTTGTCATTTCAAATATGTCTCTTAAAAAATTTTAATTGTTAAAAAATATACCTATGGTTAAATATAATACTCATTAACCAAGATTAAGTATTTAATCTATGGTTAACTATATTTTTCTAGCGGATATTAACGATAGGGACATATAAGAACAACTTAGGACTTTTGAAGGAATAAATATAAAATGTTGAACTTTGTAGAAATATATCTGCTATTTGATATGTTTATTGAAAACGGTATGAAATTAGTTTTTTTTTAAAAAAAATTTATGTTACAAATTTTTCAATGTTAAAATTTTAATAATTATATATATTGAGTATGTTTTCTATGCTTCCGAAAGCATAGAAGTTTCCATGCTTTCAAATTTTTATGAATAATAGGACATTTGATTCGGTCACCGGCTCCTGCTAGGCATGATCTATATTGTTATAACTATTAAGAAATAAAACTTCATAAATTTTCGATATTATATATCAAGTGATCAAAGAGTCTTAAAAATAATTATTTTAATAATCGATGTGATACGTCTGTAAGTACAACAGTATAAAACAATCTAAACTAACTAAAATTTCAACAACAAAATTTGACTTAAAATCAAGAATTAAATCAATAATTCTTATTTGAAATTTGATTTTTAAATAATTCTAATAGCGTTAGATTGTGCCTAACGAAGCCGATCGCTGAATCGAATGTTCTGTCATCGAAAACGACTTGAAATTACAGAAATCTTCGTATTTTCAAAAATATAATAATCTAAACTCATATATCTCAATTTGCCGGAATATTACCTATCCACCACGAAGCGTGGACGCTATACTGTTGATAATTATTCTCCATACATTATATTTTCATATGAGCTCAAACTAAAATGGAAATTTGGAAATTACTCCTCCTATCATTATCAAAGATAAAGCCACCAACATGGAGAAAGAAAATGGAAAAGGCAAGGGTGGAAGCTTTTTCCATTTATAAGAGTAAAGGATTTTTAATGGGATTAGGTAAATATGGTGGCAATTTGTCCTAACTCAGAATTAGTGCACACATAGAGAGAGAGAGAGAGTAAAATAATTAGGTTAATTGCATACGGCTCTCTGCAAACATATCGAATAGCAGATATATCCCTACAAAGTTCAACTTGTCATATTTATCCATTCAAAAGTCCAACGTTATTCATATATATCCCTCCGGTTTATTATCGTTAGTTCACTGTTTATTTTTTAACAGATTATATGTGAAAGGATAGTTTTGCCATTTCAAAAATGTTCTTCCAAAAAATAATGCAGAAATATCTAAAAGGATAAAAAAATAAATTTACCTCACTAACTAACGAAGATTAAGTATTTAACCTATAGTTAACTAGATTTTTCTAACAGATATATACGGTAGGGATATATATGAATAACGTTCGACTTTTGAATGGATAAATATGAAAAGTTGAACTTTGTAGGAATATATTTGCTATTCGATATGTTTGAAAATCCACAACCAAAATCAAACTCGAGAAAATATAAACCAAAATATGAAACTGATCCCGAAAATTAGAATCCAAAAACCAGCATTTTTTCTTTACCACCTTTTAAAACATGTCAAATTTTCAAAATAAAAATTTAAATATAAGATCAAACATTCATGCCATATAATATAAAATTTGTTTAGCTTCCACCTATTGAATATTTTATTTTTTTGTGATTTTTATCTCATACTTTCTGAATTATTACAATTCAGTTTCATAACCTTATTTAGTTAACTAAATATTAACAAATTATTAATGAGAAAGTAACATCATATTTTATTTATTATTGCATCATTAATCACAATAATATTATATCACTTTCACAATAATGAATTGTACTTAGAATTTGATTACATTAATTTAAAAAGTTCAAACCAGAATTCAATAATTATTATAAAACTTTGGATCTATCGAAAATAGGGCAAGTGGGGAGAGTAAGTAACAAAATTTTAAATAATTGAGAAAGGTGCTGAGGCTGGACAAAGTTTTTCTGTAATTTAGATTTTTTTTTTTTTTTTTTTTTTGGGTAAAGTAGTATAAAACTTACCTCATTTATTACTTATTTTGATCTGATTATTTAACCATCAATTTTTTATTTTGCTATCTACCATTTCAATTTATTTTATTTGAGCTAATTTAAAATTCTTTAATTTTAAAATTTGAATTTATTATTTATCTTTATAAGTTTAGTTCGAATCTTTTGGTTGAATATAATTATAAAAATAAAATCATTCGAAATTTATACAGTTATAATTATATAGATCTTATTTGGCTGGATGTAATAGAAAGTGAAACAATTATAAATATTTTGTTTGGTTATATACAAATATACATTTACAAAATTTTACTATCATATATATATATATATATATATATAGAGAGAGAGAGAGAGAGAGAGAGAGAGAGAGAGAGAGAGAGAGTTGAGCATTTTTTTTTAAAAGTATTAAGTTATTAATACTTATAGATTTTTAGTCATTGAATGAAAGAATGTGCGGTTAGGATGATAGTGGGTTTTTTGGGTTTAGTGGGTGGTTGATGAAATAGTATGATCTAAGGAATGAAATTAATCAAAGGGATAGATCTAACGGTAGAAAATTTACGAGCACCAATTACTTGGTAATTTTACCAGTATTGTAGCCGGACTCTCTTTCTCTCTCTCTCTCTCTATATATATATATATATATGAGATCCTAAAATTACCCACTATATAGAAAAAAAAATAAATCTATTTGAAAGATTATTAGGAAGGTAAGATTGTTTTTATTTGTTATTACTCATTCCCACAGTTGTTGTTGAAACTGTGATCAATTTGGATAAAATTTCAATTACTATATTTGAGCCTCTGTAATTCCAAATGCAGTAATTAGATTCAAATGCATGAAACTAAACCACATATTTAAATTTGCATGTAGTAAACCTACGCGCAACCAAACAACTTGCATCTTATATAATTTATGCAATTATAAATTTATTAATATAAATAATTAGTTTAAATTTTGTATCGAATAACCACTAAATGAATTAAATAAAATAAATTAAAATTTTTAATGATTCGATAATCAAATCAAAATGATTTATTAGTCAGATATTATATATATTTTATTTTTATTATTTTATATATTATATGTAATTATAAATTTATTAAAATAATTAATAAATTTATAATTACATATAATATATAAAATAATAAAAATAAAATATATATAATATCTGACTAATAAATCATTTTGATCACAGTTGTATCCTCTGTTTGGGATGTGCTACTTTGCTAAGTTCGCTTGGGGCTTGGGTTTGGAGTTGATTCCCAGTGGGGCGACGGGTCTGCTTTTTTCACATTCCAGTGCCGCGACGGCTCTGCTTTTTTCTTCTGTTTGTGTAATTGGGAGTTCACTCGTTTTGTTTTAGCGCTTCGATCACTTTTGTGGTTCGAGAGTGGGCTCACTTCGTGTATTTAGAATAGTGGTAGGTTGTCTTTTTTTTTTTTCCGTCCTGTCTTGTACTGTTCAAATAAGGTATATCCCTGTTTAATCAAATTTTTTTTTTATTAAAATAATTAATTAATTTAATTTTTGTATTGGTTAAATAAATTTAATCAAAATTTCGAATATTTGAATAGTCATATCAAAATTATTTATTGTTTAAATAAGTTCTATAAATTTTTTTTTTTTTTTTTTATTTTTCTTTCCTAATCCTCTCGAACAAATCATTGGTTACTAAACGAGTTAAAAAAAAATAAAAAAAATAAAAAAAATCCCTCACCTCTTCCTCTTCTTCTTCCTCGCCTCATCTCTCTCTCTCTCTCTCTCTCTCTCTTCGCATCGACTCTGCGAAAAATGGTGAGTCCAAAAAAGGTAAACCCTAATCCCCCTAATCCCCCTTTCTCTCCTCCTCATGCTTATGCCCACGTATTTTTTGATGTTTTATTTAATTTTTTCCTGTTGCATTTTGTGGTTTCAATCTCTTTGAGGATCGAAATTTAGTTGAAATAGCCCCAATTTCGGGAAGTTCTCAAACCCTAATCCCTAAAATTACTCGCTGAGATCATGGAGCTCTGCTCCTCTAGGAGAATTTGTAGTAGCAGTAGCAGCTCCAGTAGTTTCGAATACACTAGAAAAGCAGCTTCTTCGAACCGATTTGCTTCTCCAAGAGGCCGAAAAAGTAGGGTTTTTAGGGTTTATAAGCCGAAAAGGAGCAATCTAGGTCGTCGTTGTTGTCGATTCGGCGTAGAAATCACATCTTGCGTCGAATTCGATAAGGAATGGAGGGGTGAGGTGAGTTCGGAGAATGTAGTGGAGGTTCTTAGGTCGATTTCCGACCCTGTCGAGGCGTTTTCGCTGTTCAAATGTATCGCGTCGCGGCCTAGGGTTGTTCACACGACGGCGTCCTTCAATTACATGCTCGAACTTTTGAGGGTTCATGGCAGGGTAGAGGATATGGCTCTTGTGTTTGATCTAATGCAGAAGCAAATTGTGAAGAGGGACCCCGAAACCTTCTTAATTATCTTTAAGGCCCTTGGTGTTCGAGGCGGCCTACGGGGTGCCTCGTTCGCACTGTCGAGGATGGAAGAAGCGGGGGGGTTCGTTTTAAATGCGTTTTCCTACAACGGGTTGATATACTTCGTTCTCCGATCTGGGTTCGTTAAGGAAGCCGTGGAAGTGTATGAAAGAATGGTTTCCGAGGGGATTAAACCGAGCTTAAAGACTTATTCTGCGCTTATGGTTGCGTTGGGGAAGAGGAGGGATGCACGATCGGTGATGCGGCTTTTAAATGAGATGGAGGTTTTGGGGTCGAGACCGAATGTGTACACGTTCACCATATGCATACGAGTTCTCGGACGAACGGGTAGAGTCGATGAAGCTTTTGGTCTTTTGAGGAGGATGGAGGATGAGGGTTGCGAACCCGACGTTGTGACGTATACCGTGCTCATAGAAGTTCTCTGTGAAGCTGGGCGGCTCAAAGAAGCGAAGGATTTGTTCTTGAAGATGAAGACGAGCAATCAGAAGCCGGATAGAGTGACCTACATTACGTTGCTGAACAAGTTTGGCGATAACGGCGATTTAAAATCGTTGCAGGGGTTTTTGGATGAGATGGAATCTGATGGTTACGATGCCGACGTGGTGGTCTTTACTATTTTTGTCGACGCTCTATGCAAAGAAGGGAAGATCGACGAAGCCCTGGGCATGTTGAAAGTGATGGATCAAAAGGATGTTTCGCCTAATTTGCATACTTACAACACCTTGATCGGCGGGCTGCTAAAAGCTAACAAACGCAGTCGTGCTGAAGAGCTCTTTAACAGTATGGATGTTCATGGTCTTAAACCAAATGCCTACACTTATATCCTGTTTGTTGATTACTATGGTAAATCCGGAGAATTCGAGAGGGCATTTGGGATGTATGAGATCATGAAGAGTAAGGGGGTTGTTCCCGATCTTGTCACTTGCAATGCGTGTTTGTATGGTCTCGCCGAGTCTGGCAGACTTAGGCGAGCAAAGCAAGTTTTCAAGGAACTAAGAGCTATTGGGCTTCATCCGGATACAATTACATATAATATGATGATTAAGTGTTGCAATAAAGCCGGAAAAGTGGACGAAGCTGTTAAGATATTCTCTAAGATGATGGGTAGCGGATGCGACCCTGATGTGATCACAGTTAATTCTCTTATAGATACACTTTATAGGGGGGGTCGAGAAGACGAAGCTTGGAATATGTTCGAAAGGATGAATTCGATGGGTCTCGAGCCCACAGTTGCGACGTATAACACAATATTGGCGGGGTTAGGGAAGGAGAGCAAGGTCGAAAAAGCGTTAGAGATTTTCCACGAAATGAGCTTTCGTAGTTGTCCTCCTAATATAATAACTTACAACACGGTTTTAGATTCTCTTTGCAAAAACGGTGAGGTCGAGTTGGCATTGAAAATGCTTTACGAAATGACGGAGGAGGATCATATGCCGGATGTTCTATCTTACAACACCGTGATACATGGTTTGGTTAAAGAGGGGAAAATTCGCATAGCATTGTGGCTCTTTTATCAGATGAGAAAAGTTCTCTTTCCCGATTTTGCCACCATATGCAGTATTCTTCCTGCTTTGGTGAAAAATGGGCTCATTGAGGAAGCGCTGCGCATTACCGAGAAATATACTCTTCAGAGTGATGCTGATTTGGATAGATCTTCATGGGAAGCTCTAATGGAAGGGGTACTAAACAAAGCTGGAATAGAGAAATCTGTCGATTTTTCTGAACAAATCGCTGTAAAAAGCACTTGCCTGAATGACTTCTTTCTGTGCCCATTGATTAGGTTTCTTTGTAAGAACAGGAAAGCTCTCGATGCGCACAAACTGTTGGATAAGTTCAAGACGTTTGGTGTTTCGCCGACCAGCGAAGCATATTATCCTCTTATTGTTGGCCTTGTCAAAGCGCACTTAACTTACGTTGCTGAAAACCTGTTTTCAGAAATGAAAATGGCTGGGTGTTGCCCGGATGTGTTCGCCTACAATGCAATGTTAGACGCCTTCGGGAAGTCGATGAGGATTGAGGAAATGTTGAAGTTGTACGAAGAGATGCTTTCCAAGGGATGCAAACCTATCGCCGTAACCTACAATATAATCATTTCGGGCCTTGTTAAGTCGAAGAGATTAGAGCAAGCTATTGACTTCTATTATGAGCTAATGAGTAGAGATTTCTCTCCTACTCCTTGCACGTACGGTCCCATTCTCGATGGGCTCTTTAAGTCCGGAAAGATAGACGACGCCGAGAAGCTTTTCAATGAGATGGCCGACTACGGGTGCAAACCCAACTGTGCTATCTACAACATTCTTATAAACGGGTTCGGAAAGGCTAGAAACGCAGACAAGGCGTGTGAGTTATTCAATGAGATGGTTAAAGCCGGAGTAAGGCCCGATGTGAAGTCCTACACTGTTCTCATCGACACCCTTTGCGCTGTGGGGAGAGCGGAGGATGCTTTCGTGTATTTTCAAGAACTAATTACGTCGGGACTCGAGCCCGACCTCATCGCGTACAACTTAATGATCAACGGCCTCGGAAAGTCTCGGAGGCTAGAGGAGGCAGCCGCGCTCTTTGACGAGATGCAGAACAAGGGAATTTACCCCGACTTGTACACTTACAATTCGCTAATTCTCAACTACGGTAAGGTAGGAAAGCTTGATGAAGCCAGAAAGATGTATGAAGAGCTCCAACTGCGAGGATTCAGACCGAATGTGTTCACATACAATGCTCTCATTCAAGGGTATAGTAGGTCGGGTAGCACCGAACATGCTTACGCCGTATATGAAAAGATGATGGCAAGAGGATGCAACCCCAATTCAGGTACATATGCGCAGCTTCCTAACCGATAGCGATTGCGCCATTGAGTTGATTGCATGTAATTATGTATACAATTTAATTTGTACAGTACAATTTTGTCTATGAAACTTGCCATACACCTGATTTCCTGGTGGTTTCAGTAAAAAAAAGCTTCAGAACCCCAGATATTGTATGCTTTGTCGGTTTTCCGCAGAGATTTTAGTTTGTATGAAATGCTCATGTCACAGATTATTGCTGTGTTAGCTATTCAGAAAAATATGCCTTTTAATTCAGTGAAGTGCGAAAAATTTAAGTAAGTTCTTATTCTTTCACTAGCTTTATTTTTGTTTTGGTTTTTGTTTGCTGGAAATTTCTAAATGTCAAATTAATTAATTTCTTGCATGGTTTTAATTTTCCTGGGGGCCTTACTAGAATTGGACCTAACAGTTGCCCAATGTCTTTTTTTTTTTTTTTTTTTTTTTTTTTTTTTCTAAAAAGTATTTGGATCCCAAACTCGGCCGGAATAGTTGTGCTATTTACGATCTCAAAAAGTTATGTAACACAATGAGCCAAATCAAATTATTGAAAGTTTGACCAACATTAAATTTAGATTAAATTAAATAAAAAAGCTATATAACAAAAAAAAAAAACAAAGGGAAAAAGGAAACCACAGGTTCTTGGGAAAAATATACGTATATAGCTACATATAGCTCATTAATTACTATATGTCAGGAACTTAGAATGTTAGGATGATTTCTTTACAATCACCCAAACTCTAAGAGATATCTATCAAAAATTTTGCTGAGATCTTCTAGAAGTATCTCAAATTTTGCTGAGATCTTCTAGAAGTATCTCTTCCAATCTCAAAATTAGGATATCTAGAAGGTGCATTCAGTAGGAATCTTTTGAGAGCTTGTGGTAAAAATTCAGTTATACTTTCCACTTTGAAATAATATGCTCTAAAACATTCCTCTCTCTCTCTCCCTCTCTCTTGCTCATTTTGCAAAGAAAAATGAACGCCGCATGGGCTTGACAAGTGATTTTGCTTGAGTCTCTGTCATACAGCTGCAGATTTGAGTTTTTTGAGGTTAATAAAAGAGCATACACTTGCAAAACTAAGCTCAATTTGTACCTGAAAAAATAGTAGAAAAAGAAAAGGAAAAAAATGATAATAAGAACAAACCACCATCTCAGGCTACAATCAATTCAAGAGAATGTTTTCAAAAGCACAAGTACAATATACATCGCCGATAAAGGCAACAGCACAACAGAGTTCGGTAGCTTTATGTTCGGCCTTCGGCTTTTCAACCTTCCTAGCTTTCGGCTTCAACTTGTGGTGGCGATTCGTATACCACATCGATGTAGCTCTGCATCGTCGGCACGGTTAGGCCTGGAAACCTATGAATCCCACTGGGCCGAAAATCTACTTTCACGAACGGCCAATTCATCGACTGCGCAGCTTCACATTCTTCGTGCCCGTCTCCGATCACACAGAACCGGACTTTCGGGCCGTCGAAGCGCGCCTTGATCCAACTGAAGCACTGCCGCTTCCCCACTTCCCAAGCGCTGTAAACTGGAATAAGTTTGCAAACATCTTTAGCATCAAATCTAAAAAAGAATTTTAACAGTAAATCACAATTACATATGTAATTCGCAAAAATGCCACTAGTAAATGATAAGTTCACATATTTTCTTTTTAATATATGCTAAAGTTTTAAAATTTTCTTATAGTATCTAAATCCCAGGCAAATTAACAATATAATGCCGGTCATTACAAACTACTGGAACTAGGAATGTTAATGGGCACGAATATCCGAAATTTTATCCGAATCCGAATCAGAACGGAATGAAATTATCCGATGTTAAACGGATATGGATTCGGATATAGATATAAAAAATGAAAACCCAACGGATTTGGATTTGGATAAGGATTTTGATTGAACCCGAACCCGAACCCGAATTGATTTTACGTTATATAATATATGTGTATATAAATATTTGATATTATATTTAAATTTATATTTTAAAAATTTAAATTTAATATAATATATTTTGAAATATTGTAAAGAGAAAAAAAAATAATTATTTCAGATTTGGATTTTCGGGTTCGGGTTCGGATTTTGAATTTTTAGTCGGGTTCGGATTTGGATATGGATTTTTAAAATCCGTCGGATTCGAGTTTGGTAGCCGGGTTCGGGTTCAGGTTTGGGTTCGGATTTTTAAAAATCCGAACCGAATCCGACCCGTTGAGATCCCTAACTAGAACTTGAAGAGGATGAATAGTGTATAATGAAGATCTAATTAAAAAGGAATGGAGGGATCAAGAAACTTACGATTGTCACAAGGTATTACATCATCCAGACGGTAAAGCAAGCACTTCGCAAGACTCGGAATTAACGACCCTGAAGTAACTAGGACGTTGATATTTTGGCTTTTCGATCCAGCCGATACAGGGCCGTTTCCGGCTGGAACCTTATTCTTCTCGACAACTTGCTCCAATAAAGCGTGCGCTGATAAGGAAGGAAGAGAAATTCAAACATCAGGTCCGAAAGGAGCATGGTTAGGCTTGACATGGAATTACTAATCGGCGTTTGCATGAAAGAGCATACCTGAAGAAAGCCAACCATCAGTATGACTGTCAGTCGAACTGTACAAATCATTCCAGCCTTTTATTGTTTGTTGGTCAAGAAAATCATGCAAGCCCTGCATCAATAAATAGCCCTAAAGTCGACCATCGCAACTCAAAATTACCGAGTAATACACAGAGTAAGACATCTATACTATCAGTACGATATCGAATAAGACGGCAAATGAGAACAATCTAAGCATTTCAAGCACAGAAAGCTGGGATGATAAATTGACTCAAAATACAAAAGATATCATAAGCAAAATAGTTGTATGTAAAATATCGAAACTTGATCCTCTTTTGCAATATATAGAACTACTGGTTTTGTAATATTGAGGTCATTATTGTCCTCAAGATTGCGTGCTGAAAGCTTCAGAATTCATTGAGATCGAAGGAGTAAAGCCTTAGTCAGAAATTACTACTTTAAGCAACACAGGTCTTTTTCACCCAAAACAATCTGAACCCTATTTAGAACTTTATCCTAATTATGAATTCATTTTACTCCCCTTTTGTTCTTGACATTTGTTATTGTTCGATACATAGTTCCTCTGTAAACAGCCGATCATTTCTAATTGCTGTACTTCATACTACTAAAATCATACTACGAGTGTCTCAAACAAACGAGTAAGTTTCATGAGTAAATTAAGATAATGTGTGATTTCAAATATTTAATACTACTTGGCCTAGCTTAATTAATACAGAGATTGCAGCTAGCGACGCGTGAAGACAATGAAACTAGAGGGCATCAGATTGCTTAAAATGGAAAATTAATAAATCAAATGGCTTCAGAAACAGGATTCCACAGAGCCAATTCATTTATGAAGAAGCGAAAGTCATAGAAATAGGAGACGTGATATTGAGAAAGTGCTTAATTATTAAACAGCACCTTAGCATATTTCTCTGCAAGAGAACGGTGACGGTAAGCAAGCTTCCTTTTATTGGAATCATCAAAAGGAGAAGTAAAGCAGTCATTTTCAAAGTCATAATTCGACAAGTCTCTTCCATCATCATATTCACTCAAAGAATTGAGAAATGGCTCATTGTAGTTCTCAATCTACATCAAGCAGCAATCAAAAAGGTAAATTATTGAGAGATAACAACAACAATAACCCCCAAAAAAAAAAGATTCACTACATAAAAGCTAAGATAAAAAGTAAGATCATGGAAAAAGATATTTTTGTAAGGCGGAATTATCATTTTGGACGAAAAAAACTCGACCCTGCTACCTATGACCCAACAAGGTACCAATGAAAATCCAAATTGCGCAAGAGGTACTTGGTAGAGAGTATTGAGGTGCACAAAAGAAATTTTGGCCTATTATGCCCCTCATTAGATGAAATTTTGGTGCAATCCTCCTCTAACAAAGACAATCCAGGTCAAACTTAAATAATGAAAATGGGCAGTGAAAGTTCATGTAGCCAGCAAAGAAAGGATTTATTATCATTTTTTGAAATTTTTTATCACGGTCACTTGAGCAGCTTGCACAAATTTGGAAGTGAGTTTCCAGGCCTGTTACCGATTATTAAATATAAATATTAAAAACACTGTTCTATGGCAGCTTAAGCTTTTGGAGAATAACAGTTGTTTCGTATTATTTAATATGATATCAGAGCAGGAGATGTTGAGTTCGAGTCTCACCAGGCTCCTTGCATTATTGATTTCCTCTCATTTAATTTAAGTCAACGTCTTGGACCTATCAGAATGTCTTGAGCACAGACATGAGAGGGAGTGTTAAATATAAATACTAAAGATGGTGTTCTCTAACAGCTTAAGCTTTTGGAGGATAACAGTTGTTTTTAATATTTATATTTAACACCAACAACTAAACTCATTGTTCGAAACAAAAACTATTAAAGCTATTTGAGTTTAACAAGATGAGAGCACTGACTAGTTTGGTCCTATTAGCGAATGTAGATGTCCAATTTAAGTAACTTAGTCTCAATAACAAAACATCTTCAGTTAAGGACTAAGATGCCCTTGTAAATGAGGATATGGCCTGATATTGACACATTTAACTAGTGGAAACTGACAAACAGAACTAAAACACAAATGACAACTGGCTCTAAAATGATGCAGCACATATAAAGAGAATGGAAAGAAAAATGAAAGGAGCCACAAACTAACCTCTTCATAGAAGAAGTACTCGTCACAAATTTGAAGAATATAGTTCTCCCACTGCTTTCCAATTTCAAAACCCTTTCTAGTGTCCTTCAAGCCTTGAAAAGCTCCAGCATAGGTCTCATCCAGCAGAGACCTCAGCAATATAAGTGTCTCATCCATGTCCCATATGTACACATTCCTAGGTTGCTCTTTTGCATTATCGGAAGAAACTTTTCCATTATCAGAAGAGATTAAACCATTCTCATCCATTTTACTAAGATTTGCCTTTGCTAGAAACTCATGCGCTAGGTTTCAAATAAAATGATCCAAGTTAAGTTCCTCTAGGAGAATCTAAGAGGCGGGTAGAAGAAAAACCTGGAAATTGATTGCAAATGAACGTCACAGCTAGCAAGAGTAGTGGATGCTAATAATTTAACACGCCAAATCTCGTTTACAACTAGATTTGAAAGAGTAAATGCTTAAAGCAAGAGACCATAATGCCATATGCGAGCAATACTATTAAATACGGCCATAGAATCAACAAAGACTTAGAAAGAAGAAACAGAGTATTTCTTTAGAAAAATTTATACCAGCCTACTTTCCCCCAGCACTTGTACTATTTTTATCAATGCCTTATTCGTCAATAATCAGTATAAAACAGTTACGAGACAAACCCAGAAGTAGAAAGGAGTTATGTGAATACTCACATGTAAACCTGCCTCAGAAAATTAATACATGTATAAGCAATAGAGTTCATTGTTTCAACAAATTTCAGAATTGGATTGGCGTAGAAATCAAAATCTACAGACTCAAACCTGAGCACTAAGTAGCAATGGAAACAGAAGAGAATGAAATTACAGTTGTGGACGAAATTGAATAACAAACAATCTCCCTTTTCATCATTTCTCCATGATAATTCTTCAAATAGAAATAGTAATCAGACCAACTAGAGAACTTCTATCTCCTGGTTCGATATTTAGAAAAAAAAATTCTTTTTTTTTTCTTTTTTTTTTTTAATGCAGAGTACCCCATAGGCTTCCCTAAATCAGGAAACCTTAAACCCCATAGGAGTGCGACCAGACTTGAACCCGGGACCTCGAGCTTCACAGCGATTACATTATCAACTATCAACTCAGATCTTCCAATTCAATACCAAGTTAGGCAAGCTCATACAAATCAAATTAATGAATCTAGTTAAATATTAATGAAATGCAACAATAAGACTTTATGCTCGACGTTTTATAGTAACCAACTTATATGCTTTCCTACAACCAAACTGACTAATCCCAAGATGATAAAAAAGCAAACCACAACAAACCCACAAAACTGCACATTAATTATATTCATTGGTTAGTACCATTTACAACTTTACTTCCAATACAGAGGTAAACGCCAACCCCACAGTGGCGCAACCCGGACTCGGCCCCAGGACTTCCAGCAGGAAATTTCAACCCGGGACCTCCGATTCGATATCAAGTTAGGCAAGCCCAAACAAACAAATCAAGAATGCCAGTGCCCATCGGCACGGGACGTATCTACCGTTCTGTATCGTGCCAACAAAATATCAACACGATACAACTCCCGTGCCGATGGTTCAACTCAAAACTCTCTTTTCTTTTAATTAGAAGTAATTTCTTAATAAAATTCAAAATATTTACTAAAAATACATACTAAACAATTAGAATATTTCGTTACTAAAAAAAATAAATATTTCATATCATCGTGCGTCAGCACATATGTATTTTTGTGACCATTGTGCCGTACTGTGGTAGCAAGTTTTCGGCAGAATCCGTACCATGACACTTAAATCCTTGAAACAAATATAATGAATCTAGAGAGATATTAATCAAATGCAACAACAACAACAATACCTTGTGCTTCCTACAACCAATATAACCATCCCTAGATGATAAAGGTGTAATCCACAACAAATCCACAAAACCCCACATCAATTAAATTCATAGTTTAATACCATTTAGAACATCTTTCCTTCAAAATTTTCAATCTCAAACAAATTTCACACCTAAATTGGGCCAAGAAATTAAAAATATCTACACTCCCAAAGAAATTATAGTAACTATTGAATCACATCGACAACAAACAATGAAAATAACCCCACTTTTTCGCTGTTTTTTCTCCGTTATATCAAGCTCGTAGGGATCGAACGAGATCTAAATTGTAATTCCGAGTTTGGGATAAATTTGAGGTTAGGGATTAAAATTTCGTACCTTTTTCCCGGAAATTTTCGCTCGATCCGTTTGGGATCGATTTGTGCGGTGTATGAAGTGTTTGTATGTACAGTGTGTAAAACTATAGGGAGATTTTCCATGGAGGCCACCTCAATTTTTCTTTATTTATTAATATTTGGCAACGGTTCATATACCCCTAAAAGTTTTCAATTTTTTATTTACTCCTTTTAGTTATTCTTTTTTAGGTTACTAATTCGGGTATAAAGCGAGAACAATAAAATTTGTGGTATTTTTTTTTTGGTAGAGATGTCAACGAGCCGAACACGAGCAAGCTGGGCCGGCTCGTGTTTAGTTTATTTAATAAATAAATTGAACACGAGTTGGCTTGTGAATAATAAATTATATTTTTAGTTTAAAAAGTTATAAAAAATTTAAAAATTAGAATCTTAATTTAATAATTAAAATTCATAAAAAATTATTTTTTTTATATTAGTCTAGTTTAAAATCTAAATAGTAAAAATAGATTAAAAATCAAATAATAAAAATTTATATTATACATATAATTATAATATATATATATATATATATATATATATATATATATATATATATATATATATATATATATATATATTCAAATTATTATCGAATCGAACACGAGCTACTAGTAAATGGATAGGTCTAATAATGAAAAAGTTGATAGTATATTAGTGCTTGGCGCTGTTAGAACCACACCAGCTTAACACACACACTCTCTTTATATATATATATATATATATATATATATATATATATATATATATATATATATAGTCTAGCTATTATTTTTTTAGGAGGACAATTTTTTATCCTTTTAAGTCGTTCGAGATGATAAGAATTCTAATTCGATAATCGGAATTGTTGAAATTAATTTAGAGTATTTAAAGCGTTTAGAAACTAAATTTTAAAAAATTAAAAAAATATTTATATAGAGATCAAAGGATTACAAAATCGACAGTTTTTGACGATCTATATGAGTCGGTTGTTTGTTCAACGGTGTAGAGCAATTCAAACGGCATGAATTTTTGATAAAATTTTTTTATACTATTTAGATAATGTTTGATAATTCCGATCGTGAATTTAAAAAGTCTAACATCTATTTTTACAAAATTATTTATTTTTTACCGTTTATTTTTTCACTTTTCGATAAACTTGATAATAATTTTTAAAATTTATGAGATTTAGTTTTTAGATGCTTTAATTAATCTAGATCAACTTTAAGAGTTTCGATCATCGATTCGGAATCCTATCATCTCAAACGATTTAGAAGGACAAAGAGCTTTGTCCATTTAAAAGGATAGTAGCCGGACTTTCTCTCTCTCTCTTTCTCTCTCTCTCTCTCTATATATATATATATATAGAGAGAGAGAGAGAGAGAGAGAGAGAGAGAGTTGCGTTGGTTCTTATTAAGATCTGTGCAAGTCTGTTAGTGAAAAAGAGCCCACTTAACACCATAAGGGTAAAGGTTACTTTTTTTTTTTTTTTTTTTTTTTAATTCCTATTTTTTATTTTCTTTCTCTTCTTCTTCTCTGTCAGATAGCCCTCCACCCACTCAAACTCTCTCTCCTCTACTTAAGCTCTCTCTAACCACTCAAGCTCTCTCTCATCTTGGTAAGGATTTGTGGGAGCACCGGAGCGAGAGTGAGGGAGCGACAACGAGAGAGAGCGATCGCCTAAAGAGTTGGAGCGGGGACGCGACCTCTGATGGAGATGAAGCAAGCTCGAGCGCCGGTTCCGGATAGAGAGAGCTTGAGTGGGTGGAGGGCTCTCTGATAGAGAAGAAGAAGAGAATGAAAATAAGAAAATAGAGATTGAAAAAAAAAAAAAAAAGTAATCTTTACCCTAACAGTATTAGGTTGACTCTTTTTCACTCAAGGGCTTGTACGGATCTTGTTGCGATCCAAGTGCTATAAATTGGGTGGCAAAGTTGGGCCGATGCTATCAGTAGCGATGCTATCAATAACATTCCAGCACAACTCTCTCTCTCTCTCTCTCTCTCTCTCTCTCTCTCTCTCTCTATATATATATATATATATATATAGTCCGGTTATTATATTTGTAAAAATATAAAGTAATTGATGCTTGTTAGTTTTCTATCGTTAGATTTATTTTTTTGACTAATTTCAACTCTTAAATCATGCTATTCCATCAATCATCCACTAAACCCAAAGGACTCACTATCATTCTAATCATACATTTGTTTCATCCAAAGGCCAAAAATTTATAAATTATTAATTGCTTAACACTTTTAAAATTATAGAAAATCGATTATATATATATATATATATATATATATATATATATATATATTGGATTCTGCTCTTATATATATTTTGGGTGTTACAGGTACAAAATTTTTATTCAACAATGATTGAGATTGAATCTGAAACTCATGATATTTATCCAGCAAAAGCAAAGCATCAATGTTTTTATTAGAATTTAAATGAACAACACAAAATGAATATACACTAAGACCATTTACTATTCAGTAGGTGATGATCAAACAATAAAAAAGACTAAAAAATCCACCAGGGATGTCGTCGTCCCCTTCCACGCCCTTCAACGCCACCATCCGAGCCTCTTGATTCAAACTCCTGAACATTTTTTTTTTATTATTATTTTTTTAAATCTCCTAAAATTATCTAACACAAAATAAATTGATTCTTATAAATTTAGAAGATGAAAAGACAAATTGAACAAAATCGCTTCTTTTGAATAAATAACCTAATTGGCTCTTTAACACTACTACTCAACTCCTAAATAATAATAATAATAAAAAAAACAATTAATTCTGTAAAATTATCTTTAAAAAATATAAAAAAAGGGGAAAAAAAACACTTATTTCTCATTCTCAATGTTATGGCCTAGTTTTCAACAAAAATAAAAATAAAAATAAAAATAAAAATAAAGTTAAAATTTTAGTTGTATTATTGAAAAAATAAATAAATAACCAACTCAACAAAACCGCTATTATTTATTGAAAAAATAAAATCAAATAGCAAATTTTATGTATCCAAACAAAAAGCAAAAACCAACTCATACACAAAGTGGATTGAAAATATATCTTAAAATTCAAAATTGAAGCATCTTAAAAATAATTGCATACTTGAAAAATATATCATCCTATTTCAAAATTTCTATAAATAAAGAACAAATAAATCCTTTGGAAAAATCCATAAACAAGCAAATTGCTCGGGGAATAGAACGAAGAAGATCAGCGCTTTAACTTCGGGCCGAAGCTACGAACTACTCCTGGATCGGATGAGGTGTCCCACACCTGGTGAAGAACAAAAACAAAAAGAGACCAAATCAAAAATGTTAAATGAAAATGCAAACGACGAAAATAATAACTAAGCGCTTACCCGCGGACCTCCCCTTTTACCTCCAACCGCTACCAAGAAAGGATTGTCCTCCGAAAAAGATACAGAGATTACAGCACCCTGACAACATAATAGCCATTTACAAACTCGCAAAAATGTTATAAATCACAAAGTTTTCTAATTTATTGTTTCACGGTTTGTAATATTCTGGAAATGCGGTACATCTTATTGTTAAGATGGTAAGTATGTTACTAATTTATCATGCCACTCAGGTTGGGGAGTTGTAAAGAGCTTGAATATTCTTGTTCGTGAACTACTAACGATTCCCGCCGCTCGGAATGACAATATGCCTACAAGATGGGAACCTACGATAAGTTTTATCCAACTTGAGTTGCATGATAATGATTTGAATCTACGGAATTGAAAAATGTAGATGATTCCCGAAACATTACACATTATGAAACAAATAGCTGGCGGTCAGCCGTCATTATTAGTTACAAAGGCAGTAGAATAAGGTCAATCATTTTCTCGACTCACAACTCTCGGATTCGAAGATGCAATACATGATGGTTGATTGTTTGATATATCCCAAAGTTTTACCTGTTTCATCACAAGTAAACTTTCATTCGATGAGTATAAAGCTGATGGCATTAACTAGTTTTATAGAATGATATTAAGTGCTTTCAAACAATTTTTTAACGGTAAACTTTGAGATTTGTATAGAGCATTACCATCTTATCTTCCGAACCAGTTGCAAGAATCTGCAGGCAAAGCACACTATGAGTTCAACAAAATTAGAATAAGACGGAACGGAACATAGAAAAAAAAGAAGAAGAGAACTCTATATACAGCTCGAACTGTAGGATCGTTGGTGCTAACCATTAATTCCAAAAGCTCGAGCTGTTAGAAATAGGCAACCAATTCACTTAAAACGTACAGACACAGCGCCCACGGGTCTCGACCGGACTCAACCCACCTGGACGTTAGGTCTATTGTTGGGCCTCTTGCCGTTAGGTCTATTGTGGACCGCAGCCCCACTCAACTTATTGGGCTCACCCAACTCAACTTATTAGTCTCCTGGGCCTATTGTCACGGGCAGGAGTTGGACCTATTTTTAACCCATAAATAAATAGCCAACACGAACAACTGTGTCAAAATATTACAAAATGGAAAAGATAAGAAAATATACATTAGGGACGGATGGGTTGAAGTGAATGGAATTGACAGCTTTTTCATGCGCATGAAGAGTGAACATTGGCTTAGAAGCAGACGTTTGATTTGATGAAGCTGCTCGCCTATCAAAACATTGAACCATACCATTTTCAAGACTAACCTGGAAAGAAAGACGGTCAAGATCTTCAGTCAAAAAGCCGGCAAAAAAAATAATAAAAAAAAACCATACACCTTTTTGGCCATCATTGTCACTTATATTTTTGTTTTCTCAAACACAAATTCCATGCAATGGAGTGTTCGGGGTCGACGTGAGTACTTGCAATCTAAACATCAAACATAGCAGCGAGTGTTATTTCCGCTTCTTCTACTTTTTGAAGAAAGCACCTTTTGACATCAAGACAGGTAGAATCACAAGCTAGACAATAACAACAATAGCAGAGAACGACTTGCTGCCGTATCAAATTAAATAGAAATATTGTTTACAAAATCAGGAAAACATATATAATACCAAGAAAGGCATGAACGACCGAATGTATATGTCACTTGCACTTTCTATCTAATAATGATAATTATTAAGGGCAAAGTTCATAGTTCTAGGTTATACAACCCAGATACCCTTGCGTAACCTCCACTAGGTGAATGATAAAAAAGGAGAACTCAAAACATGTCAACCTTAGTAAACTTAATGTCGGTGAGCATGAAACTTACCACAAATGATTGTTCATTGTACGGGTCCCATGCTAACTTCTCAACCACAGCAGGTACAGACCATTTAATGCAAGAACGCTCACTGGATCTTATGTCCACCTGCATGGCACGGAATAATTTAAAGTTCGACAAGATAAAACTACATTCCCAAAGTGATGCCTCTCTATTTCCAAGGAAATGCAGTACTGGAAAATAATTTTGCCCAATTAGTGTTAAAGAGGACTAATGGAAAAAAAAAAAAATCTTTCCGATGTTGTGAGGATTCATATAGGCAATGATGGGAATAACTCCGACAAACAAAATTCTCAACACGTGGAGAGAGTTTCCTCTGGTTTGCCTGTTCCACTTTGCTCCAACACGAACGAGAAGAGAAATTTTTTTCTCTTTCGCTCTTATTTCTTTTTTTATCTATATGGTGTGCTCTCATTTATAATATAGCCTTCTCTTTCTATCATTTCCAAGAAGTAACTAGAGTGTGCACAAGCAGGAAAAGCACTTCGAGGACACAAAGCAACTAGAAAAGTAGCATGTTTGGCCGGTGTATTGACTCTTCCTCTTCAATTGATAATTACTTTTGATCATCTCAATGCAATAAAAAAGAATGCAGCAAGTTTTATTCTATGAAAAACAAGTCATAGACTATTATCATTTACCATAACATTCCAAAACTTGTAAGCAACTACAACAAGATAATTGCATAAACTATAGTGATCCGTTTATCTTATTTTCCTATCTAGCATAGCTGTAGTCTATTATTGAAAGCAAATAAAATCCACAAACTGATCTTCCCGATAAAGAATACGAAGAAACAAATTCAAAAAGGTCACAGTACAACAGGATAAAGTGTTATATAACTTTAGATCCCTTACCATGGCAAGTGTTTTATCAAAAGATCCACTGAGCAGTTCTTCAGGGGAGCACAAGTTCCATTCAACTGCTTGAACCTGTGGCATAAATTAAGAAACACAATCAAGCTATACTTTTGCAATGATCAACCGCAATTAATAAATATCTTAATGGCCGAAATTAATAGAGTAAACTACATCAATATCCACATCAATACCCACCATAGTTACATAAAATCAACAGACATCATAGTCGTGAGAAATTAATAGAGTAAAGCAAAAAATTGCTAGAAAAATCTTGGAAAACATGGCATCCAACAAAATATAAAACATTTAAAATTGTCGACAAATTCGGTACACAATTTCAAAAGAATAAGCATCAGGCATCATCAACCTGTATAATTTCCTGGGAAAATCTGCTAAGCAGAAATGTGGAAAGAATGTGAAAAAATAACAAAAAAAGGGGCAAAGAATTTTAAAAAAAGAATGATAGTAAGAACAATCACCTTGCCATCATGATGGATTAGCGTGTCAGTGCATTTCCCAGTAATTACATTCCAAATCTTGACACTTTTGTCAGAACTCGCACTAGCTAGAAGATTCCTGAATTTGAAAATGAGATGAGTCCGACTGGGAGTTGATGAAAAAAGAGTTGCATCATTGAATAACCATATTTAAGCGCTCACCTCTCCTTCTTGTTCCATGAAAGATCAAGTACAGCGTCTCTATGACTATCTTTCTTGTATTTTATTTTATACTACAGAAGCAAAGTTCAGAAAACTGGAAAGAGTTAGTCACATCCAGAAGATACGACAAAGATTCAACATCTAATTTAACCAAACACAATTTGAAATTAAAAAGTGGAAATCAAAATTATACGATTGTAACCGAACTCAAAGGCATGCATTCACATTCCCAAAGCTCAAATAAACTAGGGCATTTCAGAATCAGCAGAAAGGAAGTGATTAATAAATTTTTATGGCAAAAAATGTCAAAATGCTAACATCACAGCAACGCTCTACAAATTTTCTGTCTTTGTGATGTCTGATGAAGTAATTTCTATTAAAACATAAGCAAGTTCATTAACATGAAGGTTGCCGGGAAAAACTTACGAAACTGACCAGCATAACAAAATTATTTCGCATGTTGACAGATAGAAAAGTTTAATTGAGGGGTGCTCACTTTGTGCATGTCGTCAAGTACTGCATAATGCATATGTGGTGCACAAGTATTTTCCGTAGATGTCTAATGAAGTACTGCATACAAGAAAACGTAGGAGAAAAATAAAACCTTGAGAAAAATATGAAGATAGATGTATGCATTTATCATTCTATAAGAGGAATCATCATTTTTATCATAGTATAAGATTACACATAAAATTTTACGATTGAGACTTTAAGCAGGTCTTATATATGGTGTTGCATAGTTAACTATCCGGGGCGGCAATATTCTAGCAATGAAAATAGAAAGGCCTCTTAGCAAAAACCCACTTGGAGCAGTAAATAGATAGAAATAATCAAGCAACCTCTGGAAGAAAATAACTTCTGACAAACCTTTTTTGCTTTCTCCGATTTTTTCTCTGCAACTCCTCCCAAAAGCATGAATGGATGACGCGCCTCAGTCTGTCAAATGCCAGAAGGCAAAAATTCAGCATATAAAGATAGGATAATGAAAGGGAGCAAAAGAAGCCCAAAA
>CM054952.1:1006304-1031260 GCA_029168755.2 Tillandsia fasciculata
TACTTTGCCCTAATAGGAATCTATATACAAATAAATCATTTAAAACAAAATGTCACTTAAAATTGAAATAAACAGAGAAATTTTATAAGAATATATGAATTGGCGGTTGGGTCACATAAAAAAAATGTACGAGAACAACGGCATGAACTTGTCATATGTTTAATAAAAATTTGAGCGCGCTTATTGCATCGTAAACGGCTTTTAAAATATATGTTAAAAATAAATTTTTATCATACAATTATATATATTTTTTACAGTGAACTGCTTGTCATATATTTCATCAATCATCTAATTTATTATATAATATAGAGAGTTTTAGTATAAATCATGCAAAACTTTCTTCTTTTTTTTTTGCGTAGAATTACGAGTGCATTATATTAATTTTGGATGCGTGTGTCCTATAAAAATTTTGTATGCACTTATTGTACAGTAAATTTGTGACGTCTCAATAGTCCTACATTGAATGAGAGTGTAGATGTGCTTGGATAGAGCTCTACTATCTCTACACTCAAAATTATGTGTAGATTTTACACCCCTCCCATCCAAGGGTGGAGGCTTCTCCATCCATCACTATGAAGTGATGGGTAAAATTTACTCCATTCTAGAATAAATGGAGTGTAAGATATACACCCAAAATTAAATGTACACTTAGTATTTACCGTTTGAAAATATATAAGATATGGACACTAATAATAATAACTGGGCTTAAACATCTTGGATTGTGGTTTGGTCCAACGAGTTATTATTACTAGTGAGTCGGATTGTTATATTTAATATTAGAGCCAAGTCGGAAGTGTGTGGCGCCTCTCCGCTGAGGCTAGGTCTAGATGACAGAGTTAGCGCGACGAGTCTTACATCGTCTGGTGATCTTGAACTGCTGTGTTAGCTTGAGTCTAGATGATATGACTAACAAGATGACATCGTCTGGTGATCTTGAACTGTTGTGTGTGTGTTTGGACCGACGAGAACGTCAGGTCTAAACGGAAAGAGTTGCTTTAAGTATTTTAGATTGTGGTTTGGACCCAACAAATCATTATTGCTAGTGGATCGGATCGTTACAAAATCAATACTAAAGTATGTATTAAAAATAAATTTATATAATACAATTATTTATTGTATAATATTAATTATTAAATATTTCATCAATTATCTAATATAATGCGCAATGTATGAAGTATTAATATAAATTAGATAAAAAAAATTCTCTTCTCTTGCAATTTATTCGTATGCGTCCATTGCACGGTAAACTGTATCTAAAATGTGGATCAAAGATAAATTATTACAGTAGAATAAAACATTTTTATATTTTAAACTATTTTTTATTTTATAATACTAATTATTAGATATTCCATCAATTATCTAATGACTATTATGTAAATACACTCTATTAAGCATTTTCTACATCAGGTGTACATATTTAAAATTCTTTAATAGACATTTTGAAATCTAATTCATTAAACAAAATTTAAAATTTTAGATTGTAGGTAAAATTTATTTAATTAAGTTTTGATATTAAAATATTAGCCATTTAATATAAATTATAGTATATAGAATGGTAATATATCCAAGTGCATACAATAAATTTTTTTTTTCATCAATTTTAATATGGTAAAGACACCCTATACTATTCAGATATTTGAAATAAGTTCTCAAACTTTAACTTTTCAGTTAAAAAAAGGGTTAGTGTTAATAGAGTAGCTATCAAAAATATTAAGTTTAATTGAATTTGTAAATTAAGTTATTAGAATAATTTAATTATACAAATGCCGAAAGTTTAGAGAATATTTTTAAAAAATAATTTTTTATAATAATGTATATAAGATTATATTATGCGATTTTTTTTTATGATTAATTTCGTACAGCTCCCTATAAACATATTGAATAGCAGATATATTTCTACAAAGTTCATTTTTTCATATTTATCCCCTCAAAAATTTTTAAGTTATTCATATAACATACTATAAATAAAATATCTATTTTGTCATTTCAAATATGTCTCTTAAAAAATTTTAATTGTTAAAAAATATACCTATGGTTAAATATAATACTCATTAACCAAGATTAAGTATTTAATCTATGGTTAACTATATTTTTCTAGCGGATATTAACGATAGGGACATATAAGAACAACTTAGGACTTTTGAAGGAATAAATATAAAATGTTGAACTTTGTAGAAATATATCTGCTATTTGATATGTTTATTGAAAACGGTATGAAATTAGTTTTTTTTTTAAAAAAAATTTATGTTACAAATTTTTCAATGTTAAAATTTTAATAATATATATATTGAGTATGTTTTCTATGCTTCCGAAAGCATAGAAGTTTCCATGCTTTCAAATTTTTATGAATAATAGGACATTGATTCGGTCACCGGCTCCTGCTAGGCATGATCTATATTGTTATAACTATTAAGAAATAAAACTTCATAAATTTTCGATATTATATATCAAGTGATCAAAGAGTCTTAAAAATAATTATTTTAATAATCGATGTGATACGTCTGTAAGTACAACAGTATAAAACAATCTAAACTAACTAAAATTTCAACAACAAAATTTGACTTAAAATCAAGAATTAAATCAATAATTCTTATTTGAAATTTGATTTTTAAATAATTCTAATAGCGTTAGATTGTGCCTAACGAAGCCGATCGCTGAATCGAATGTTCTGTCATCGAAAACGACTTGAAATTACAGAAATCTTCGTATTTTCAAAAATATAATAATCTAAACTCATATATCTCAATTTGCCGGAATATTACCTATCCACCACGAAGCGTGGACGCTATACTGTTGATAATTATTCTCCATACATTATATTTTCATATGAGCTCAAACTAAAATGGAAATTTGGTAATTACTCCTCCTATCATTATCAAAGATAAAGCCACCAACATGGAGAAAGAAAATGGAAAAGGCAAGGGTGGAAGCTTTTTCCATTTATAAGAGTAAAGGATTTTTAATGGGATTAGGTAAATATGGTGGCAATTTGTACTAACTCAGAATTAGTGCACTAGGGGTGTCAACGAGCCGAACACGGGCGAGCTAGAGTTGGCTCGTGTTCGGCTCGTTTAATAAACGAGCCGAACACGAACTGGCTCGTTTATATATCGAGCTGAAAAATTCGGCTCTTTTTTTGGCTCGTTTATTAACGAGCCGAACACGAGCTGGCTCGCGGATAATAAGTTTGATTTTTATTCCTACTATTAGGTGTAAAGTTGAAAAAAAATTAAAAATTAAAATTTTAATCTAATAATTAAAATTTACAAAAATGAATAGCCTAAAATATAAATAGTAATAAAAATATATATATATATATATATATATATATATATATATATATATATATATATATATATATATATATATATTATATATATATATTCGAGCTTTTATCGAACCGAACACGAGCGAGCTGAAAAATTCGACTCGTGAGCGGCTCGTTTACTAAACGAGCGATTCGATCTCGAGCTCATTTCGAGCCGAACACGAGCTGGCTCGCGAACAGCGAGCTAGATTGCCACCCCTAGTGCACACATATAGAGAGAGAGAGAGAGTGAGTAAAATAATTTGTAGGGGTGTCACTTAATTTGGAATAAATTTTTAAAATTTGAATTTCGAATCCAACTACCAAAATAGAAATGTGAATTCGAACTCGAAATCGTTAGTTTTGAAAATCCACAACCAAAATCAAACTCGAGAAAATATAAACCAAAATGTGAAACTGATCCCGAAAATTTGAATCCAAAACCCAGCATTTTTTCTTTACCACGTTTTAAAACATGTCAAATTTTCAAAATAAAAATTTAAATATAAGATCAAACATTCGTGCCATATAATATAAAATTTGTTCAGCTTCCACCTATTGAATATTTTAATTTATTGTGATTTTTATCTCATACTTTCTGAATTATTACAATTCAGTTTCATAATCTTATTTAGTTGACTAAATATTAATAAATTATTAATAAGAAAGTAACATCACATTTTATTAATTATTGTATCATTAATCACAATAATATTATATCACTTTCACAATAATGAATTGTACTTAGAATTTGATTACATTAATTTAAAAAGTTCAAACCAGAATTCAATAATTATTATAAAACTTTGGATCTATCGAAAATAGGGCAAGTGCCGAGAGTAAGTAACAAAATTTTAAATAATTGAGAAAGGTGCTGAGGCTGGACAAAGGTTTTTTGTAATTTAGAGTTTTTTTTTTTTTTTTTTTTTTTTTTTTGGGGGGGGGGGGGTGGGGTAAAGTAGTATAAAACTGACCTCATCTATTACTTATTTTGATCTGATTATTTAACCATCAAATTTTTTATTTTGCTATCTATCATTTCAATTTATTTTATTTGAGCTAATCTAAAACGCTCTAACTTTAAAATTTGAATTTATCATTTATCTTTATAAGTTTAGTTCGAACCTTTTGGTTGAATATAACTATGAAAATAAAATCATTCGAAATTTATACAGTTATTATTATATAGATCTTATTTGGCTGGATGTAATAGAAAGTGAAACAATTATAAATATTTTGTTTGGTTATATGCAAATATACATTTACAAAATTTTACTATCATATATATATATATATATATATATATATATATATATATATATATATATATATATATATATATATATATATATATATATCAATAAGAAAACATGAATCGAGAGTTTTCGGTGCTTACGTGTCAACCTCTTCGCTCTCTCCGAATTTCCTCTCCGTTCTTTCCGAGTTTTTGATGTCCCACGCTGCTACACAACGTGCTCCCCCTACTAGCTACACAACCTAGCTACACAATCTATTCTCTCCCTCCCCTGCTGCGCGACGTGTTGCTACAGTGATATTTACCAAATTTTGCAGGGGCTCGCTTCCCCTTGCGCTCCCACCTTCCCCTCCTCCCTCTTCACACTATTGCGTCATTTCTTTCAGTTGAATGTACGATCCTCTCCGTCGCTTCAGATGACCCAGTACCCATCATCCCCTCTCTCCACTCTCTCCTCCCGATCCCAAACCCTAGCCTTCCTCCCAATGCTCGGCGTCGGCGACGGCGAAGGCGACGCGGAGGCGAAGTGGGTGCTCGTGCGGCGGCCCATCGACGCGGACGCGGCGGCGGCGCGGTGGGGGGGCCGCGGCGGCGGCGGAGGAGGAGCGGCCGCTGAGGATCGCGTTCGCGGAGCCAGCGAAGTACTGGAACGACGCCGCGCCCGTCGGGTATGGGCGCCTCGGGGCCATGGTGTGGGGCGGCGTCGCCTCCGAGAAGCTCCAGCTCAATCGTAGTTCCCCTTCCCTGTCCCCGCTTTTTCTTTCTCTCTCGATGCGTGGATTAAGAGTGATGTTCGTTTTAGGTTTTGCTGTTATTTTTATTTATATTAGAGTATGGTGCAGTGAATGCTCTTCTAAATTTCTACTCTTCACCTCGATTTGTATGAAGTAGAGTTCTTTAATCGCGATTCCCTATTGCTCTTTTAAATATTCCTAAGACGAAGATTTGGGGGTTTTGCACTGTATTGTTTCGGAGGTGAATGTTGTGAGCTCGAATCCCACCAGGTAAAAAAATCAAAAATGTGTGGAGATCACAAAGGCCCCATCAACTTATGGTATTTTTGAAATGTGCGCCTTAACTCCTGTTCCTTTTCTTTTATCTTTGAATCTCTTAGCCTTAGTTTGTTTTGATTTGAGTTATTTTAGTTAATTGAGTTAGAAATTTTGTTACTGATTAACAATTTGATGGAGTTACTGATTAATTTAATAAAATTTCTAATTCAAGTAAATGAAATGATTAATCAGACGAAAGAAAGAGGGGCCTATAGTACTTGAGGGGTTCTCCATACATTTTTAGTTTTTTACCTTTAATTTCGGACGAAGGAAAAAAAAGATAAAGAGCTCACCTTTTTGTTCTTGATTGACAGAAAGATTAATATGCTGGATATTAGTTTATTAGATAAATAAACTGGCTCTATATTTTACATTTTAGGTAATTCTCAGCATGTTTCTTTTTTTTTTTTCTTTGTTAGATTATTCAGTAATCCTGTCTCTTCAGTAATTTGTTAATTTTCTCCTTTATGTTGCTTACCATCAGGAAGTGTTGGTGGCCGGTGATGATGGGATTGGTCGCCGTCGTCACCTGCTGCTCACTTCTATACAAGTGCTGGTGGCCGGTGATGATGAGGTCGGTTGCCGTCGTCACCTGCTACTCACTTGAGGTTGGTTGCGATCGTCACCTGCTACTCACTGCTACAGAAGTGTGCCCTATCCCTGTGCTGGTGGCCAGTAACCTGCTACAGACTTCTAACCTACTACTCACTTCTATATACAACTGTGCCCTATCCCTCAAGCTTCTTGCCTGTATGCTATAAATATGGGTGCCCCTTCCTTACAAGAACACAGGATAGTCCATATCCATATTTTGGTGGAAAGGTTGGGTATTCCTCTAAGCTTTTCTCAAAACTTTTCTATGTGGGATTAACTAAAATAGTGTGTTATTTTTATTTGGTAGGGCACTATAATTACTATCATCCAAGAGCCCTTTAATTCTACAGGTATTCCTTCGTTTTCTTCCTTAATTATTTGGTCTCTACGCCATTTGATATATGAATTTGTGCTAATATTTCCCACTTTCTTCCTGTATTTGGTAGGTCGCAACAGGGAGTCTCTTGCGATTTATGTGCAGCTCTCTTCCTTCCTTCCCGTTTTGCTCCTTTGCCTTCTCCGCTATTTAGTACGCCTTCTCTACTTACTTATTCTTGGTGATGGTGCATTGATGCGTGATTGCTACTTTATTTTCTGTGATTCCTTTGCTTGGGTTCAGTTTCTGATGGCTTTAATGTGCAGTGTATAGTTTTATTGTGTTGATTTGTGTGGCTGTGGTGCCTTCTACATGCAACTTTCTCTATTGCCTTCTACATGCAACTTTTACATGTGTATCTAATTCACTTTATAGTGCCTGTACATTTCAAAAAAAAACCGGGATCCAAGAGAAGGCAATTAAAAGAAGAACAACTTTCATGTAGAAGTTGAATCTCTTTGTTAAAGAGAAAGTATCTTTATGCTCTCTGTTAATGTCTGCATGTTTTTAAAAAACTGAATATATTCTTGGTTTAAAAGAAAGTATTCTTGGTTTAAAAAAAGAACAACTTTGCAGCCTCTGGTTTTCCCTATGTGAAAGAAAGTGTTTGCATGCTCTGTTTGCATGCTATGCAGCAGGCAGTCGATGGAATTCCTACAGTTGCCTCTTCGGATTTGGTTTCGTTTTGGGACGCTTGAAACTTCACTTCGTAGGCTATTAGTTTTACATACCTACGAAACTGCATACATATATTACTATGCAGTACACTATCTAATTAAGTATCTTTGTGGGCTTCCGAAGACCATACTTGGTTGATTTCTTCCCAATGGCCTGCATCAATCGGCGAGCCTATTTTGGAGTTGCCTAAGAACATGCTTGATTGCTTTTCTCATATGTGTTTTCTTTCTTTGGTGCTTCCATGCTTTACGTTGTACGAGTTGTTTGGTTAAGGCAATGATGATTTGTCATATTATGAAAACCAAGGAAGGGTCTTGAAAAAAAAAGGAAAGCAAAAAAAAAAAAAAAACCTACAGGATAACGAGGATGGTTGCTTACTCTTTCTCATTGGAGTACTTCAGATTTTTTTAAGGGATACCGATTATTGGTTCTATTTTTTCCCTCCGAATGTGTCTTCCTGATTTTCTAACAAAATTTTAACATCCTTCACTTATCTACTTTCTATTTGTTCCTTACTATTTTTTGGGAGAGGGGGCGGGGCGCGTGGTTCTTATATGCCTATGCTATTTGCTTCTTATATACCTCTAATTTTTGACGCACTTCCCTACGGAGAATGGTATGCGACTTATCGGCTTTTCGGTGCTAACGAAGATGCATGCATACTATGCATCAATCAATATGAGCCTCTTCGTGCATTGCCTTCCCGAAAATTTTAATTTATTTTTTTTCCCGCTCTAATTCTCTTATCCTATTTGGTTTTGTACTACGGCACTTGGCCCTTCAAACTGTGGTTTTGTTTCCTTTTTTAATATGTTTAAAAAAATGCATTAATTTTGAACTACTTTCTTACAGAGAATGGTATGCAACTTAACTGTTATCCAATGCTAGAGAAGACACATTCATACTATGCAGTGATATGCAGTGATCAATCTGAGCCTCTTTGTACATCATTTTTGCCAATTTTTGTTCTTTTTTTCCTTTTTTTTTTTTTTTTTAACTTGCTTTTCGTTCCTTGCTCTGTTTTTCCTGATCCTATTTGATTTTGTGCTAGATTTTTTTATTAACTTTTAGTTCTCTGAAGCAAAAATTACCAAGAAATAGCCATCTTTTACTCAGCTTGAGACTGTACACTCCTTTTTTCCTTTCTTTTTCTTCTTCTTTTTCTGCTTTGTTAGGTAGCCAATTCAAAAGCAAGCAACAAAGAACTCTTAACAGATCGAGCCTATAGTTTGTGGAACCAATTCTCTATTATCACATGATTACGAAAAATGCATGCATTAAGAAAAAATGCATGCATTAGTACACAAATCAGTTTTCTACACAGGAGTGTCCTAAGAAAATACATGCATTTCCTGATATCATGCATACTTACATTTCTTCCGTCTCTCTTTTTCTTCCCTGTTTGCATTTGATTTCCCGTGCAGCTCACACAATGAGGATTATCGAGCTTTCCTGCACTAAAATGCTACGGGAAATTGTTGAGGGACTTGGTATGAAGATACCACCCTGTGAAGTAACTATTGATACAGATGGAAAGTTTTCAGCATATATAGATCTTCCGATCGTGCGTTCTGAATCTGTATCCGAGATTGTTCGCTGCTGGGGTTCTCTATGCCCTGTTTCTGCTGCCGCTGAACAAGATGCCTTGTTTAGCTTCGTTTTGTGATGTTGTGGTTTGTTGTAATTTGGTAATACCAATTTACTATTTGTTGTAGTTTGTTCCGTACACTTTTTAATAATTTGAAGATTTTGCTAATAATTTTTGTTATATTTTGGATATTCTATTCATTTCTCCTAAATTTTACTAACTCAGTAATGCCGCGGCGTAGCACGGGATAGTCACTAGTATATATAAAGAGAGAGAGAAACAGAGAGAGAGAGAGAGAGAGAGAGAGAGAGAGAGAGTTGAGCTCTTTTTAAAAAAAGTATTAAGTTGTTAGTATTTATAGATTTTTAGCCCTTGGATAAAAGAATGTGCGGTTAGGATGATAGTGGGTCTTTTGGGTTTAGTGGGTGGTTGATGGAATAGTATGATCTAAGGGATGAAATTAGTCAAAAGGATAGATCTAACGGTAGAAAACTTACGAGCACCAATTGCTTGGTAATTTTACCAGTATTGTAGCTGGACTTTCTCTTTCTCTCTATATATATAGGCTAAATTACAAAAAACCTCCCTATAATATACTGTTTTTTCACTTTGCCCGCATGTCTCTAAAAAGCTTACATTTTGCCCCCTCGTAATTACGTAATTATTTTTAGGGGCAACGGAGTTAACAGAATAGGCAAAATGACGATAATGCCTTTTTTATCCTTGTGCTTATCCTTATGCTCCCCTTCGACTCCACTGCCGCCCTCGCCCCTCGCCCCCCGCCCCCGGCCCCCGTCGAGAAGCTCTCCTCTTTCTCCCTACCCTGTCGTCGTCGTCGTTTCCCCGCCGTCGGAGAGGTCGGGGGTGCCCAGGGAGCCGCGTCCCCGGGCGGACGCTTGAAGCGCGGCGCCCTCAGGGAGCAGGTCAACGCACGGCGGCCTATGGGGGCCCGCCACGTGGCTGCCCCCCTCACCCCGCGCTGACCCGCGCCAGAGGAGGCGCGGGTCCCCGCGCGCTGACTTGCGCCAGCACGCGCGCGCGCGGCGCGTAGTGGTGCGGCGAGTGGGGCGCCGCCACGTGGCGCCCCACCAGCCTCGGGCCGCGCCTGACCTGGAGCGCCGTCGCCGGGGAGGGCCCGTGCGGCGACTGCGCCGACGATCGCTGAGGGCTCCTGACAACGGCAGCGGCGGGATCCCTCACGGAGCGACGGAGCTCGGTCTCGGAGCGATCGGGAGAAGAAGAGGTTGAAGGGTATTTTCGGTATATTATCTAAAAAAATTGACGGCCAATGCTAACGACGGTGGTGTAAATGCACAATTCCATAATTATGACGGAGCAAAATATAGATTTTTTAGTGTCCGTTTGGTAACGGGGATAAGGGGGGAATAACCCCCTTATCCCCGGATTTATACCCAAACGCTAATTTAGGGAGGGGAGAATTGCTAAACCCCCCTTAGCGGGTTATTCCAGTATAACCCGCTAAGGGGTGGGTTTAGCAATTCCTACCCCTGGGTGGAATAGCGGAATAGCGGAATAGGAATTTACTATTAAATTTTAAATAATATTAAATATTTAATATTAATTAATATTAATATTAAATAAAGCAAATATTTAATATTTAAATATTAAATACTTAAATATTAAATATTTTAAATATTAAATACTTAAATATTTAATATTTAATATTAAATATATTTAATATTAATATTAAATATTAATATTAAATATATTTAATACTAGTATTAAATATTAATATTAAATATTAAATATTAATATTTAATATTTAGATAAATATTAAAAATTAATATTTAATATTTAGATAAATATTAAATATTAATATTTAATATTTAGATAAATATTAAATATTAATATTTAATATTAAATATTAATATTAATATTTAATATTAAATATTAATATTATAATTTAATATTTAATTATTAATATTATTTGAATTTTTTAATATTTATCTAAATTAAATATAAGGATGAATAAAATCATAAATTTATTTAATTTTAAATTATATCATAAAGGGCAAATTAGTAAATCAAAATATTTAATTCCTCAATTCTTCTTATTCCTCTATTCCCAACCAAACACAATTTTTTTTTATTCATCTTATTCTTCTTATTCCTCTTTAATTTACCAAACACAATTTTTTCTAAACCCGGTATAACTCTTAAACCGAACCAAACGCAAATTTACTCTAGTTCCGACTAAAACCATAACTTATACCTATCCCCGGTATAACTAAATTTTTCTTATCCCCGAACCAAACGGAGCCTTAAAGACCCGTGAAAAAATGATATATTATAGTAGATTTTCTATAATCTATATATATATATATATATATATATATATATATATATATATATATATATATATATGAGATCCTAAAATTACCCACTATATAGAAAAATAAAAAAATCTATTTGAAAGATTATTAGGAAGGTAAGCTTGTTTTTATTTATTATTACTCATTCCCACAGTTGTTCTTGAAACTGCGATTAATTTGGATGAAATTTCAATTACTATATTTGAGCCTCCTCATGTAATTCCAAATGCAGTAATTAGATTCAAATGCATGAAACTAAACCATTGCATGTAGTTACAACAGTAAGGGAGGTTGCAACCTACTTGCAACCAAACAACTTGCATCTTATATAATTTATGCAATTATAAATTTATTAATATAAATAATTAGTTTAAATTTTGTATCGAAATAACCACTAAATGAATTAAATAAAGTAAATTAAAATTTTTAGTGATTCGATAATCAAATCAAAATAATTTATTAGTCAGATAAGCTATTTATATATTTTTTATTTTTATTATTTTATATATTATATGTAATTATAAATTTATTAAAATAATTAATTAATTTAATTTTTGTATTGGTTAAATAAATTTAATCAAAATTTTGAATATTTGAATAGTCGTATCAAAATTATTTATTGAGTTCTATAAATTTTTATTTTTATTTTTATTTTTCTTTCCTAATCCTCTCGAACAAATCATTGGTTACTAAACGAGTTAAAAAAAAATAAAAAAAATAAAAAAAATCCCTCGCCTCTTCTTCGTCTTCCTCGCCTCGTCTCTCTTCTCTCTCTCTCTCTCTCTCTCTCTCTCTCTTCGCATCGACTCTGCGAAAAATGGTGAGTCCAAAAAAGGTAAACCCTAATCCCCCCTAATCCCCCTTTCTCTCCTCCTCATGCTTATGCCCACGAATTTTTTGATGTTTTATTTAATTTTTTCCTGTTGCATTTTGTGGTTTCAATCTCTTTGAGGATCGAAATTTAGTTGAAATAGCCCCAATTTCGGGGAGTTCTCAAACCCTAATCCCTAAAATTACTCGCTGAGATCATGGAGCTCTGCTCCTCTAGGAGAATTTGTAGTAGCAGTAGCAGTAGCAGCTCCAGTAGTTTCGAATACACTAGAAAAGCAGCTTCTTCGAACCGATTTGCTTATCCAAGAAGCCGAAAAAGTAGGGTTTTTAGGGTTTATAAGCCGAAAAGGAGCAATCTAGGTCGTCGTTGTTGTCGATTCGGCGTAGAAATCACATCTTGCGTCGAATTCGATAAGGAATGGAGGGGTGAGGTGAGTTCGGAGAATGTAGTGGAGGTTCTTAGGTCGATTTCCGACCCTGTCGAGGCGTTTTCGCTGTTCAAATGTATCGCGTCGCGGCCTAGGGTTGTTCACACGACGGCGTCCTTCAATTACATGCTCGAACTTTTGAGGGTTCATGGCAGGGTAGAGGATATGGCTCTTGTGTTTGATCTAATGCAGAAGCAAATTGTGAAGAGGGACCCCGAAACCTTCTTAATTATCTTTAAGGCCCTTGGTGTTCGAGGCGGCCTACGGGGTGCCTCGTTCGCACTGTCGAGGATGGAAGAAGCGGGGGGGTTCGTTTTAAATGCGTTTTCCTACAACGGGTTGATATACTTCGTTCTCCGATCTGGGTTCGTTAAGGAAGCCGTGGAAGTGTATGAAAGAATGGTTTCCGAGGGGATTAAACCGAGCTTAAAGACTTATTCTGCGCTTATGGTTGCGTTGGGGAAGAGGAGGGATGCACGATCGGTGATGCGGCTTTTAAATGAGATGGAGGTTTTGGGGTCGAGACCGAATGTGTACACGTTCACCATATGCATACGAGTTCTCGGACGAACGGGTAGAGTCGATGAAGCTTTTGGTCTTTTGAGGAGGATGGAGGATGAGGGTTGCGAACCCGACGTTGTGACGTATACCGTGCTCATAGAAGTTCTCTGTGAAGCTGGGCGGCTCAAAGAAGCGAAGGATTTGTTCTTGAAGATGAAGACGAGCAATCAGAAGCCGGATAGAGTGACCTACGTTACGTTGCTGAACAAGTTTGGCGATAACGGCGATTTAAAATCGTTGCAGGGGTTTTTGGATGAGATGGAATCTGATGGTTACGATGCCGACGTGGTGGTCTTTACTATTTTTGTCGACGCTCTATGCAAAGAAGGGAAGATCGACGAAGCCCTGGGCATGTTGAAAGTGATGGATCAAAAGGATGTTTCGCCTAATTTGCATACTTACAACACCTTGATCGGCGGGCTGCTAAAAGCTAACAAACGCAGTCGTGCTGAAGAGCTCTTTAACAGTATGGATGTTCATGGTCTTAAACCAAATGCCTACACTTATATCCTGTTTGTTGATTACTATGGTAAATCCGGAGAATTCGAGAGGGCATTTGGGATGTATGAGATCATGAAGAGTAAGGGGGTTGTTCCCGATCTTGTCGCTTGCAATGCGTGTTTGTATGGTCTCGCCGAGTCCGGCAGACTTAGGCGAGCAAAGCAAGTTTTCAAGGAACTAAGAGCTATTGGGCTTCATCCGGATACAATTACATATAATATGATGATTAAGTGTTGCAATAAAGCCGGAAAAGTGGATGAAGCTGTTAAGATGTTCTCTAAGATGATGGGTAGCGGATGCGACCCTGATGTGATCACAGTTAATTCTCTTATAGATACACTTTATAGGGGGGGTCGAGAAGACGAAGCTTGGAATATGTTCGAAAGGATGAATTCGATGGGTCTCGAGCCCACAGTTGCGACGTATAACACAATACTGGCGGGATTAGGGAAGGAGGGCAAGGTCGAAAAAGCGTTAGAGATTTTCCACGAAATGAGCTTTCGTAGTTGTCCTCCTAATATAATAACTTACAACACGGTTTTAGATTCTCTTTGCAAAAACGGTGAGGTCGAGTTGGCGTTGAAAATGCTTTACGAAATGACGGAGGAGGATCATATGCCGGATGTTCTATCTTACAACACCGTGATACATGGTTTGGTTAAAGAGGGGAAAATTCGCGTAGCATTGTGGCTCTTTTATCAGATGAGAAAAGTTCTCTTTCCTGATTTTGCCACCATATGCAGTATTCTTCCTGCTTTGGTGAAAAATGGGCTCATTGAGGAAGCGCTGCGCATTACCGAGAAATATACTCTTCAGAGTGATGCCGATTTGGATAGATCTTCATGGGAAGCTCTTATGGAAGGGGTACTAAACAAAGCTGGAATAGAGAAATCTGTCGATTTTTCTGAACAAATCGCTGTAAAAAGCACTTGCCTGAATGACTTCTTTCTGTGCCCATTGATTAGGTTTCTTTGTAAGAACAGGAAAGCTCTCGATGCGCACAAACTGTTGGATAAGTTCAAGACGTTTGGTGTTTCGCCGACCAGCGAAGCATATTATCCTCTTATTGTTGGCCTTGTCAAAGCGCACTTAACTTACGTTGCTGAAAACCTGTTTTCAGAAATGAAAATGGCTGGGTGTTGCCCGGATGTGTTCGCCTACAATGCAATGTTAGACGCCTTCGGGAAGTCGATGAGGATTGAGGAAATGTTGAAGTTGTACGAAGAGATGCTTTCCAAGGGATGCAAACCTATCGCCGTAACCTACAATATAATCATTTCGGGCCTTGTTAAGTCGAAGAGATTAGAGCAAGCTATTGACTTCTATTATGAGCTAATGAGTAGAGATTTCTCTCCCACTCCTTGCACGTACGGTCCCATTCTCGATGGGCTCTTTAAGTCCGGAAAGATAGACGACGCCGAGAAGCTTTTCAATGAGATGGCCGACTACGGGTGCAAACCCAACTGTGCTATCTACAACATTCTTATAAACGGGTTCGGAAAGGCTAGAAACGCAGACAAGGCGTGCGAGTTATTCAATGAGATGGTTAAAGCCGGAGTAAGGCCCGATGTGAAGTCCTACACTGTTCTCATCGACACCCTTTGCGCGGTGGGGAGAGCGGAGGACGCTTTCGCGTATTTTCAAGAACTAATTACGTCGGGACTCGAGCCCGACCTCATCGCGTACAACTTAATGATCAACGGCCTCGGAAAGTCTCGGAGGCTAGAGGAGGCAGCCGCGCTCTTCGACGAGATGCAGAACAAGGGAATTTACCCCGACTTGTACACTTACAATTCGCTAATTCTCAACTACGGTAAGGTAGGAAAGCTGGATGAAGCCAGAAAGATGTATGAAGAGCTCCAACTGCGAGGATTCAGACCGAATGTGTTCACATACAATGCTCTCATTCAAGGGTATAGTAGGTCGGGTAGTACCGAACATGCTTACGCCGTATATGAAAAGATGATGGCAAGAGGATGCAACCCCAATTCAGGTACATATGCGCAGCTTCCTAACCGATAGCGATTGCGCCATTGAGTTGATTGCATGTAATTATGTATACAATTTAATTTGTACAGTACAATTTTGTCTATGAAACTTGCCATACACCTGATTTCCTGGTGGTTTCAGTAAGAAAAAGCTTCAGAACCCCAGATATTGTATGCTTTGTTGGTTTTCGACAGAGATTTTAGTTTGTATGAAATGCTCATATCACAGATTATTGCTGTGTTAGCTATTCAGAAAAATATGCCTTTTAATTCAGTGAAGTGCGAAAAATTTAAGTAAGTTCTTATTCTTTCACTAGCTTTATTTTTGTTTTGGTTTTTGTTTGCTGGAAATTTCTAAATGTCAAATTAATTAATTTCTTGCATGGTTTTAATTTTCCTGGGGGCCTTACTAGAATTGGACCTAACAGTTGCCCAATGTCTTTTTTTTTTTTTTTTTTTTTTTTTTTTTTTTTTTTTTTTTCTAAAAAGTATTTGGATCCCAAACTCGGCCGGAATAGTTGTGCTATTTACGATCTCAAAAAGTTATGTAACACAATGAGCCAAATCAAATTATTGAAAGTTTGACCAACATTAAATTTAGATTAAATTAAATAAAAAAAGCTATATAACAAAAAAAAAAAAAAACAAAGGGAAAAGGAAACCACAGGTTCTTGGGAAAAATATACATATATAGCTACATATAGCTCATTAATTACTATGTGTCAGGAACTTAGAATGTTAGGATGATTTCTTTACAATCACCCAAACTCTAAGAGATATCTATCAAAAATTTTGCTGAGATCTTCTAGAAGTATCTCAAATTTTGCTGAGATCTTCTAGAAGTATCTCTTCGAATCTCAAAATTAGGGCTTTTTTTGAAATTGGCCCTATCAAAATTTAAATTTTTGAAAATGGTCCTGCCAAATTTATATTTGCAAAAATGGCCCTCCTCCTGCCACGTCACCATGCCACCTCAGCCGGGTCCGCCACGTCAGCGAGCCACAGCCGCTGGTGCGCCGTGGTGGGCTTAGTGAAACACGCAGGTTGTACCTGCGTGTTCTAAACACGCAGGGTCAACCTGCGTGTTTATAACACGCAGGTTGGGCCTGCGTGTTTAGAACACGCAGGCTCTACCTGCGTGTTCTAAACACGCAGGTTGACCCTGCGTGTTTAGAACACGCAGGTTGACCCTGCGTGTTCTAAACACGCAGGTACAACCTGCGTGTTTCACTCCTGCTCTCAGCCAGGTGCTGCTCAATTCTTGCGCCGCGAACTCACTTTTCGCCCCGGGAGCTTCCGCCACAGTCTGAAACCACCCGAACCACACTGTAAATATAAAATACACATGATGCAAGAATTTTTAATTTTTTCTGTAAATATCTGGGGAGTCAATGCTCGATGTAGAACCTGTACTGGTGGATTTTTTTTCTTTTAAAAGCTAACAATGAATCTTTGTGTTTAACTAGTGCAAAACGAAGATCAAATGCAGTGTCTAATATTCTATTTCATCAGGATCTTGAAAATTTAAAAGCAACAATTTTGAAAACAAGAACAGTAATTATGCTAAAAGGTGGACAATCATTCAAGAGCTCATCAGAAAATTAACTAAACAATCTCTTCACAATCACCAAAGCTTTAAACAAATAATAAATGCAAAGCATATACATAATGAGCATTTTCTTAAAAAAAAGAAAGGAATGAATTAGAGAAATTATAAATATTACATTGAACAATTATTACAGTAAGTTTCAACATTTCAAAGAAAAAGCAAAATACATGATTACGAACACAACACAACAATACAATAAAGCATAACAAAGCACAACCCAATCACAACACATTACATCACATCGCAGAACATCGCACAACATCACAACAACACAACAGAACATCACAACAATACAATAGCACTTCACATCACATCACAACACGTTTCATCACATCACATCACATCACATCACATCACATCACATCACATCACATCACATCACATCACATCACATCGTAGAACATCGCACAACACAGCATCACAACAACACATCATATCACATCACATCGCACAACACAACAACACAACAACACAGCTCATCAGAACAAAATAATAGAAATGTAATAATATATAACAATATAAACTAATCAAAAGGCTCTATACGGTCCAATTGGTCCAACTGTGAAATAGCCGTGCCCTCTGGCTGTGAAGGACCTGAAGATGATGGCTGATCAGTCTGGGAGGACTGTCGGTGCCGTGCTCGCCTAAAATAAAAAAGCTCATTTCCTCGTTGACGATGACCAAGTGGTACGTACCCCGATGGTGGCGTAATATCTGATGGTTCATGCCCCGACGTCGATGCTCCACCATGGTATGCTGGCTGTGTCCCCGATGGACTATGTGACTGTGCATGCCCCGACGTCGATGCTCCACCATGATCCGCTGGGCGTGGTGTAGTATATGGTAATGTCTGTAAAGTCAGTAAACCTTCCTCCACCTTAGCAGCACCATGTGTCAGAATGTCGAAAGGTGCTCCAATATGTGAAAGCTGGGGTAGTACACTTCTGATCGTATATTCTGTTTGTTGAAGGAGATCGACCTGAAATGAAAACAGTATCACAATAATTATATATTGAAAATGAAATTAATTAGTAAATGAAATTAATTAGTATATCATACCAAAAATCTCTCGCGATGTCCATGGGGCTCATATGCAAGGGGGGGACGCTGTGCTGGAGTAGATATCCACCGCCTGGTGATACTCCAATACCACTGCATGTAGATAGAAGCGGCGCGTATATAATCGGGATCTACATGGGGGTCCACCTCTACTATATGCTGCAGTCGATTGTCCCAATCCTGAATATGTATGGCATGAAATGCCGCCCAGTTCTCATCCGGTCTACCTTGTGAAGTGATGCGAGGTAGAGCATGTACTGCGTCGGGTATATGCTGTCTCAATCCAAAATGACGAAGTACCCGATCCGGAAGATGTAGCTCAATAATATGAAAGCATACTAGGGTCGTCCGTGATCGCCATACCGGAGACCCCAGTAGACAAAAAGGTGGAAGTGACCCTAGTATATCATCTGTATATGGTCTCCATATAATCTATTGTGAAAAGTAAATGATTAGTAACTTGTATAAAAAAAAAATTATGTGAATAAAATTTATGATAATTAACTCATGTACCTGAGACTCCAACTGGCAATCAAGCTGATCGCGATAAAACTCAATGTCGGCCGTCCTGACATTGTCTCGAAAAGCCAACCTATTATTCCACCTGTTTCACATATAATATATTAGTAATGATAATATAAAACACAGAAACCTTAAAATTTAATACATACCTGCAACCTAGTGGCAGATCAATAAGATCAAACTGCGGTCCGACTATCTCAGGTCGTCCAATGTGCAGATGATCCCATGCCCAAATCTACATATTAAGCTACTTAGAAATAATAAATGAATTTCATGAATGAAATTACTAGTAAAGGAATGTACCTGAAGTAATGTGGCAAAACAGCAACACACCGCTTTCCCCCTCATGCAAGCATTTGCTAATGCTCGATAGAGATGAGCTAGCGTCGCCGCACCCCATGCCAAGGCACCACAAGCATCAAAATCCTCTAATAGAGGCAACCACCTTAAATGTACTCTAGTTCTGCTTGGGTTTGGCATTAGGCTACAACCTATCTGAAACAGAATATACGCTCTGGCTGTAGCCTCTATCAGTGCGGGATGTGCATCTACGGGGATGTCGTGAAACTGCTGATACAACCATTCAAGTCTGATCTCTCCGCCTCTGATATTTGCAGGAAGCACCCCAAGCAAGAGCTCACATAGCGCCCCCCACTGATATGAGCCTAGTCCGGTCACCGCCCCCCCATCAATGCGGAGTCCAGTAATGACAGCCACATCCATCAAGGTGACTGTCATCTCCCCATGTCTCAAGTGAAAGGACTGCGTCTCCCTCCGCCACCGCTCCACTAAGGATCCTAACAAAGCCTGATCGAGCATGACGCGCCTCAACCGCGATACATAATAGAATCCTGCACGTCGCAGTAGCTCCAATACTGCAGGATGCTCCATCTGCCAGCGGTTCAGTGTGCGACTATGCTCCACAAATTCAACTGGAGAATAATCCTGCAATAATATAAAATTCACATAATATTAGTACATGAAATTTCAAAGAAATAAAAAAGTTAATTAAAAAAAAAGATATATATAACCTCATCTCGAATGCAAGTACATCTGTGGTGAGTCTGATCTGTCAATACAGATCCATCAATCGGTCCTGCCTCCTCGTGATCGTCCATCTGTAATAATACGAATAAATAAATAAACAAATTATAATATGCGTAAAGTATTGTAATTTAATTAAAATAATTTACAACAATCAAGATATGAAACTAATCAACCTAAACGACGACGTCTTTCGGTCCTTCTTTGTTGATTTTCAGGACACGTGCTTTTATAATGGCCGGGTTGTTTACACAGACTACACTTGCTCCTACTACTTCCCGCGCCTTCGTCCATAATATTGCGAATGCGCGTAGATTTGGGTCGTCCTTTCTTTCTTCGCGCGTGTGGTGGAAGTATAGGTGTGTCATATGACTCAACCCAATAACGCCGATCGGGGACCGGATGGAACGGTGGATCGTATGTATCTCGAAAGCATTCAGTACTATACCAATGGGCGCATAGACTATAATAATCTATGTTCATGTGTAACGAACTACAACAAGCTAATATATGTGAACAAGGTAATCCTGTCAGTTGCAAACACAAACATGAACATGTAGAATTTGCTCCATTGATAATGACTTGGTATTGCAAATCCCTTCCTGTAAGAACTTCAAATTCTTGATATCCATATCGCCTAACTGTATGTGCTCTAGCCACTGACATTCGGCTATTAATAGTTTTATCCACATCCGATACAAATGGAGTACCCATTGCTGCTCCCTCTTGACGATGTTTTAGAAAGAACTCAACCAGTCGATGTAATGTTCCCATTACAAAAGCGGTAATTGGTAAGCCACGAATTCCCCTCAAGACTCCATTTAAACTTTCTGAACGGTTTGTAGTCATAATGCCGAATCGTCGACCACCATCGAAAGCCTTAGCCCAATATGTCCTATCGGCATGAAGTCTGTCAACCCATTGCCAAGCATCCTCATCCATTGCTCTCAATTCATCCTTTAACCTGTTATATTCTCGTTCTTCTGAGGCACTCCCAATGGCATAAAATTTCTTAAGTAGGTGTTTTGCTTTGAAATGAATATTCATATTAGCTTTCATGTGTCGCAAACACCATCGATGAGCATGTCCTTCTGATTGTGGGAATACAAGTGCAACAAGGTTTGCAAGTCCTTTAAAGCGATCAGAAATTAATGTAAGAACTCGACCTCGTGTTATGTACCTCCGTAGACAATTTAGAAACCACTCCCAACTCGAGCTATTCTCCCCCTCGCATATTGCGAATGCTAGCGGGAACAAACCACCATTGGCATCAACACCTGTGGCAATTAATGCATGGCCTCCATATTTTCCATACAAGTGCGTGGCATCGATACTAAGTAATGGCCGGCAAAACGTCCAACCAAGAATCGAGGGTCCAAAAGCCCAGAAGGCGCGTGCAAACATTCTTGAAGTAGGGGTCACTCTTATAGTTTCAATCTTGGTAATAGTTTCGGGATTTGTTGTTTCTAACATTGAAAAATATCGAGGAAGGTCACGATATGATTGCTCCCAACTACCGTATATAATTTGCAAGGCTTTATTCCGTGCCCGCCAAGCCTTGCTATATGAAATGGTGACGTGAAAGTCACTCTGCATTCTGGTTTGAACTTCAGTAGGACTCATAGCAAGCCTTGCCTTCATTGTGGGTAGTATATGTTCACATATAAAAGAAGATGTGCAATTCCTATGCATTGTATTCAAAATAGGAAGCATGCATGTATGTGGTCCCGCATAGGTCTTTACTTTAAAATGTGATGAACCTTTAGGTCGAGAGGCATGTAATCTCCATGGGCAAGAATTGACCAAACATCTCACAGTATATCTAGTTGTGTTTGATTTAACAACTCTCAGTTGCACATTATGTTCAATGTGCCATCGATCCAAAGCATTCACCAAGGACGTCTTGTCAGAAAATATCCGATCTTTCCATTGATCATCACACGGAGGACCTTGATAAATGTTTTGTTCAACAACGCTTTGGTGAATTAATTCATTGCCCAGTAAAAAACGCTGTCGGTGATCTTCAAATTCTTCAAATTCTACCGGATCCTCGACATCATCGTTGTTTGCAAATGAATTTTCAATCCATTCAATCCCTTCATCTTGAATGGCGCATGTGAGAGAATTCAAACCGCCATCATGACCGACATCAATAGATTGTGGGATACAATCACTATCATCATCTGTAGAGTCCATATCAGTTTCACTTACATGCTCATCGTCACTGCTATTTATTTGCTCATTATCACTTTCTATTACTTCCTCATTTTCATTTATATTTCTCAACTCTACATCAGCGACGTGTCGATTGCTAGATGATGGACCCTCATATAGATTATGATGTATAGTTGATCTGCAAAGGTATTTATGATTAACTATTCGAATCTATTGAGATAATATATGTAATTAAATCATATAATCACTTACCGCTCATCAACTCCACCGAATAAAGATGGATCCACAGTAATATATGGTAATGATGTACTCACTGGCACATATGGGACTTCAGACGCTCTGCAAGACTTATACAATGTAAATTATCCATTTTCCGCACCTATACTATTAAAGGACAAAGATTGAAATTGAAAATTCCTAAATTTTCATACCTTGATGTACGAATTCGTTCAAGATCGACATAATCTCTTTGGTAAACAGAGGTTGGACGGTGACGTGTAGTCAACACTTGCTTCTCTACGTATACTTTGATGCAACCATGAAATGGGAAAAAACTCATCACGCCTACAAGGCCATGATCACTTGATATGTCAAATAATTCCCATTCATTAGGTCCCATTGGACATCGAACTGTTATGCGTATACGGAACTCCGCTCGATCATAATTAGTGACCTTGTATATTTCTGCTTCGAAATCCCGAAATGTGATGTCGCGGCGAATTCCGATCAGTTCTTTATAGCCACCAATGTATTGTGGTATATTATTGTTCACGACTAAATTTCCGTCCCAATGAATAGAAAACGGAACACATTCACCAGACATACTGACGTACTAAAAATAACAATAAATAATATAACATTCGTCAGTTTGATGACTACTCTAGTTCGACAAATTAAAATCACTATTTTGAGCTTGACAATAAAAGAATTTATAAACTTTGTTATTTTTAATAATAATCATAGTGAATCACTATCTGTCCTTACAAGTTTATTTTTCAAAATTGTCCTTGCAAGTTTTATTTACTATTTTTGATGAAAATTTAGTTGTATTATGAAATTATTCATGTTTTGGAACTTGCTATTCATGAAATTAATCATCTAAGGTATTATGAAATTATTCATGTTTTGGAACTTGCGAGACCTTTTGGCAATTAGGGCCCAAAAGCTTAACATTTAAAATTCGAATGTTCTAATACAAACTTCAGATATAGTTTATACTTTTAAAAGTATATAAGCCCTTTCTCTTTATATATATATTACACATTAATTTTATATAATTTATTTACATTTTATGCATATATTTTAAAATCTATATTAAAGACTTTCTCTCTCTACATTAAGCCCTTTCTCTCTCTACATTAGTATTTTAAAATCTACTATATGCACAAACAAATGCATATGATCTATATGCACAAAGCACAATTACACAATTACTATATGCACAAATTATATGCACAAAGCACAATTTTGACCTATTATATACACAAAGCACAATTACAGATTTAAAAAAAAAAAAACAAAAAAAAGCCCTAAATTTTGACCTATTATATACACAAAAATTACATGAATGAGGATCATATGATCTATGAAATGCCCTAAATTACATGAATGAGGATCAAAAATTTTGAAATGCAAGTCATGAATGAGGATCAAAAATTACATGAAATGCCCTAAATTACATGAATGAGGATCAAAAATTACATGAATTTTTGATATAGCAGAGGATCAAAAATTACAAGGGAGAGAGTCTGAAGTCGGCCGCCTCTTTCACCTCCGACGACGGCCGGCGGGTGCGGCGGGTGCGGCGGGAGCGGCACGGGAACGAGAGAGAGAGAGAGAGAGAGAGAGAGAGAGAGAGGAGAGAGGAGAGAGAGTTTAGGGATGAAGTGAGGAAGGAGGGTCGGGCTCGGGCCGCGGGGGGTATAGGGTTATTAAACACGCAGGCTCTACCTGCGTGTTCTAAACACGCAGGGTCAACCTGCGTGTTTAGAACACGCAGGTAGAGCCTGCGTGTTCTAAACACGCGGCCCAACCTGCGTGTTCTAAACACGCAGGTTGACCCTGCGTGTTTAGAACACGCAGGTACAACCTGCGTGTTTCACTAAAACCACCACGGCGCACCAGCGGCTGTGGCTCGCTGACGTGGCGGACCCGGCTGAGGTGGCATGGTGACGTGGCAGGAGGAGGGCCATTTTTGCAAATATAAATTTGGCAGGACCATTTTCAAAAATTTAAATTTTGATAGGGCCAATTTCAAAAAAAGCCCTCAAAATTAGGATTTCTAGAAGGTGCATTCAGTAGGAATCTTTCGAGAGCTTGTGATAAAAATTGAGTTGTACTTTCTACTTTCAAATAAGTGCTCTAAAACATTCCTCAAACTCTCTCTCTCTCTCTCTCTCTCTCTCTCTCTTGTACTTAGTTTTAGAGCGAGTAGATCCAAACTAGTAAGTACAGAGACAGGCTTGCCCATTTTGCAAAGAAAAACGAACGCCGCAAAAGCTTGACAAGCAATTTTGCTTGAGTCTGTGTCATACAGCTGCAGATTTGAGTTTTTTGAGGTTAATAAAAGAGCATACACTTGCAAAACTAAGCTCAATTTGTACCTGAAAAAATAGTAGAAAAAGAAAAGGAAAAAAATGATAATAAGAACAAACCACCATCTCAGGCTACAATCAATTCAAGAGAATGTTTTCAAAAGCGCAAGTACAATATACATCGCCGATAAAGGCAACAGCACAACAGAGTTCGGTAGCTTTATGTTCGGCCTTCGGCTTTTCAACCTTCCTAGCTTTCGGCTTCAACTTGTGGTGGCGATTCGTAATACCACATCAATGTAGCTCTGATCGTCGGCGCGGTTAGGCCTGGAACCCTATGAATCCCACTGGGCCGAAAATCTACTTTCACGAACGGCCAATTCATCGACTGCGCAGCTTCACATTCTTCGTGCCCGTCTCCAATCACACAGAACCGGACTTTCGGGCCGTCGAAGCGCGCCTTGATCCAACTGAAGCACTGCCGCTTCCCCCACTTCCCAAGCGCTGTACACTGGAATTAA